>WNGS01030216.1:0-16304 GCA_020271785.1 Procambarus virginalis
AACAGGCTATGGTGAGCCCGTAGTGAACTCACCTGATACAGGATCGGGGGTTGTTGCTTGAGGTACCCTAAAATTTGTTCTTTAGATTCAGCTACTTGAAACAAAAAGTTCCAAATAGCACAGGCAATGATGAGCCGTCGTACTTACCTGGCACAGGAGATGTGCGAGACTTGCAGTTTTTTCTTTGATTCAACTATTTGAAACAAAATTTTCTAACTAGTACGGATATAGTGAGCCCGTAGTTGACTTACCTGGTTCAGGAGCGGGGCTGTAACTCGAGGTTGCCTGGTATTTATTGTTGTAGATTCTAGTTACCTGAACAAAAAATTCAAGATGCACAGGTACGGCGAGACGTCAGCTGTTTTTTAGATTTAGCTACGGTTTCAATAAGTTCAAATAGCACAGTCTATGGTAAACCTGTAGTGAAACTTACCTGGCACAGGAACGGGCGGGAACTAGAAACCTGGCAGTTGTTTTAGATTCAGCTACTCTGAACAAAAAGTTCCAAGTAGCATAAGTATGATGAGCCCGTCGTACTACCTGGCGCAGGAGATGTATGAGGCCTGGCAGGTTTTTTTTTTTATTAGATTCAGCTACTTGGAACAAAATGTTCTAGGTGCACGGGCTATAAAGTGTCCGTACTGGACTTACTGGTATAGGAGTAGGGCATTAACTCAAGGTGGCATTGCATTTGTTGTTTTAGATTCAACTATTCTGAACAAAAGTTCCAGTAGCACAGATTAAGGTGAGCCCCTCAGTTGTTTTATATTTAGCTCACTAAAAAAAATTTAAAGTATAATAGGCTATGGTGAACACGTAATGGACTTACCTGGCACATGAGCTGGGCTGTAACTTTGAGCTTGGCAGTTGTTGCTTTAGCTTCAGCTCCCTGGAACAAAACGTTCCATTTAACACGGACTATGGTGTGACCGTAGTGTACTTACCTGGCACATGGGAGAGGTTGTAAATCTGGCCTGCCAGTTGTTTTTGTTTTAGATTTAGCAGCTCTGAACAAAAAGTTTTAAGTAGCACAAGCTATTGTGAGCCCATCGTACTTACCTGGCATAGGAAATGTGCGAGGCCTGGCAATTTTTTTTATTCACCTACTTGGAACAAAATGTTCCAAGTAACTGGATCTAAAAAAAGTTGGAACAAAAATGTTCCAAATAGCTACAGGAACATGTTGGCGAGGGGTACATGCCGTTTTGGAACAGGGTGTAGATACTTCCACCCCAAATTATGTCAATTTTCAATTAGGGACAAAAAATGCTACAATCTTCAGTGTCCGGAATTCCACGTGAGAGGTACACAACGTTATAGACGGGAAGATCAGTATGACACTACTGGCAATTTTTTAGAGGAAGGCACAAAACAGAGCAGAAAATATAAGAGAGAGGAACAGTCAGATGGAACCACCACAGGATTACAGAGGGGAAGGGAGATACCCACAAGTCTGGAATACACATTACCAACAAACACACAGGTACTACACCACACAACACTCGCCCCACTACCGAACTGGACGAATCACTTCGAAAAAAACACACCCTGGACGCAAAACAGTGGCCCCCTTACCAGAGCCTCAGATATTATCACCAAGTAAGGCATCCAGCACTTCCACTACCACGATAACATCATTAATATTGCCAACATTCAAGGTATAAAAACACGCAAATCCAACAAAGTTCACTTTATAGATGGTCTCCTTCATGAGGCAAATGCAGTGTTTGCAGCCCTAACAGAAACCCACACAAAGGACTACCATGATGGTGAAATATGGATCTCAGAGTACAATCTTTCAGATGTGATAGGAAACACCGGCTTCAGGGTGGGGTCAGCCTATACATCAAAGACACACTCATCTGTACTGAGCTGCTAAACACCTCAAATGATATGGTGGAAGTGCTGATAATCAAAATAGAGATTATAAATGTAGTTATTGTCCTTGTATATAAGTCACCGGAGGCAAACCCTCAGCAGTTTAAAGACCAACTAATGAAAGTAGAACACTGCTTGGAAAACCTCACAAATCCAGCTCCGAACATCATCCTGCTTGGGGACTTCAACCTACGGCACCTGAAATGGAAGCACCTGGCTAATACAGTAATATCAGAAAGAATACCAGGAAGTAGCCTTAATGAACAGGCACATGCAAATGACCTGCTACGGATGTGCGACAGGTTTGCCTTAAACCAGCAAATAGTAGAACCAACCAGGAAGGAGAACACGCTGGACCTCATTTTCACTAATAATGATGAATGATCAGGAACATAATGATTACAAATACCTGTTACTCAGATCACAACTTAATTGAAGTTATGACAACCATGGGGAATAGACCTTCAAAACCAGTCCAGATTCCCGGTGGAGGAGATTTCAGCAAATTCAACTTCAATAATAAACAGATAAACTGGGAGCAAATAAACCAGGACTTCACAGAAATAAACTGGGAAGAACAGCTAGGAAATGCGAACCTGAACCAGTGCCTGGAAAAAATAAGCTCAGTAGCACTAGAAATATGTACAAACCGCATCCCCCTAAGAAAAAAGAGGAAGAGATGCAGATTGGAACGAGAACGTCGTTCCCTATATAGGCGAAGAAAACGAATCGCGGTACAACTTGAGAGTCGCACCCTATCTCAGGAACGGCGAAGAAGGTTAGGTAGCGAAATAGGAAAAATTGAACTCAAGCTACAAGAATCATACAAAACGCAGGAGAGGGAAAGAGAGCAAAAGGCCATCAGTGAAATAGAGAGAAACCCGAAATATTTTTTCTCCTATGCAAAATCAAGATCAAAAACCACATCTAGTATCGGGCCCCTGCGAAAGGAAGATGGAACTTTCACCGATGACAACAAAGAAATGAGCGAGCTACTGAGGAAGCAATACGACTCTGTCTTCAGCGAGCCATTAAACGCACTAAAGATCGATAACCCAAATGAATTTTTCATGGATATGATACCAACATCAAATCATATATCAGACGTCACCCTATCCCCACTGGATTTTGAAGAAGCCATAAACAGTATGCCTATGCACTCCGCACCAGGCCCGGATTCTTGGAACTCCATATTCATCAAGAACTGTAAAAAAACCACTATCGCAGGCCCTTCACATTCTGTGGAGACAAAGCCTAGATACTGGCGTTATTCCTGATATACTAAAAACAGCAGAGATAGCACCACTTCATAAAGGAGGAAATAAGGCAGAGGCAAAAAATTACAGACCGATAGCACTAACATCGCACATCATAAAAATTTTTGAGAGAGTGCTAAGAAGTAAGATCACAAAATACATGGAATCACAGCATCTCCATAACCCCGGACAACATGGTTTCAGAACAGGGCGCTCTTGCCTGTCGCAGTTGCTGGACCACTATGATATGGCATTAGATGCTATGGAAGACAAACAAAACGCTGATGTAATTTACACAGATTTCGCAAAAGCTTTTGATAAATGTGACCATGGTGTTATTGCCCATAAAATGCGCTCAAAAGGAATTACCGGAAAAGTAGGCAGATGGATCTACAATTTCCTGACCAACAGAACCCAATGTGTAATAGTCAACAAAATAAAATCCAACCCGTCAACCGTTAAGAGCTCAGTCCCCCAGGGTACTGTGCTTGCTCCAGTACTTTTTCTCATCCTCATATCGGACATAGACAAGAGCACAACCTATAGCACTGTATCATCCTTTGCAGATGACACTAGGATCTTCATGAGAGTAGGCAACATAGAGGACACGGCGAACCTCCAGTCAGATGTAGATCAGGTCTTTCTATGGGCTACAGAAAATAATATGGTGTTTAACGAAGACAAGTTCCAGCTCATGCGCTATGGAAAAAATGAAAATATAAAAACGGAAACCACGTACAAAACTCAGGCAAATCATAACATAGAACGAAAAGGCAATGTAAAGGATCTGGGTGTACTCATGTCGGAAGACCTTACCTTTAAAGAACACAATAAAGTAGCCGTCACAACTGCAAGAAAAATGACAGGTTGGATAACAAGAACTTTTCACACTAGAGATGCTATACCGATGATGACACTTTTCAAAACGCTTGTGCTCTCTAGAGTGGAGTACTGCTGCACAATGACAGCCCCTTTCACTGCTGGTGAAATTGCTGACCTGGAGAGCGTGCAGAGGTCCTTTACTGCTAGAATCCACTCGGTAAAACATCTAAACTATTGGGACCGACTTAAGAGCCTAAATCTGTATTCCCTTGAGCGCAGGCGGGAGAGATACATAATAATTTACACGTGGAAAATATTAGAGGGGCTGGTCCCAAACCTGCACACAGAAATAACATCACATGAGACCAGAAGACATGGCAGGATGTGCAGAATACCCCCGTTGAAAAGCAGAGGTGCAACTGGTACTCTGAGAGAGAACTCTATCAACATCAGAGGCCCGAGACTGTTCAACACGCTTCCACTACACATAAGGGACATAACTGGCAAACCCCTCACAGTGTTCAAGAGAGAACTGGATAAGCACCTCCAAAGGATACCTGATCAACCAGGCTGTGACTCATACGTCAGGCTGCGAGCAGCCGCGTCCAACAGCCTGGTTGATCAGTCCAGCAACCAGGAGGCCTGGTCGATGACCGGGCCGCGGGGACGATAAGCCCCGGAAGCACCTCAAGGTAAGGTAGCTGAATCTAAAAAAATGTACACATCTCCCGAACTTGGAACAAAATGTTCCAAGTAGCACGGGCTATAGTGAGTCCATAGTGGACTTACCTAGCACAGGAGCTGGGCTGAAACTTAAGGTGGCCTTCAATTTCTTGTTTTAGATTCAACTACTCTGAACAAACAGTTCCAAGTAACACAGATTATTGTAAGCCTTCATTTATAGTTTTAGATTCAGCTACTGAAAACAAAAAGTTTAAAGTAGCACAGACTATGGTGACCTGTAGTGTACTTACCTGGAAAAGAAGCGGGGCCGTAAGTGTGAATCTGGCAGTTGTTGTTTTTGATTCAGCTACTCTGAACAAAATGTTCAAAGTAGCCCGGGCTATGGTGAGCCTGTAATGAGCTTACTTGGCACCGAAGCAGGGCTGTAACTCGAGGTGGCTTGGGAGTTGTTGTTGATGTTTTAGTTTCACCTCCCAGGAACAAAAAGTTCCAAGTAGAACAGGCTATGGTGAGCCCGTAGTGGACTCACCTGATACAGGATCGGGGGTTGTTGCTTGAGGTACCCTAAAATTTGTTCCTTTAGATTCAGCTACTTGAAACAAAAAGTTCCAAATAGCACAGGCAATGATGAGCCCGTCGTACTTACCTGGCACAGGAGATGTGCGAAGACTTGCAGTTTTTTCTTTGATTCAGCTATTTGGAACAAATATATCTAACTAGTACGGATATAGTGAGCCCGTAGTGGACTTACCTGGTTCAGGAGCGGGGCTGTAACTCGAGGTTGCCTGGTATTTATTGTTGTAGATTCTAGTTACCTGAACAAAAAAATTCAAGAAGCACAGGTTATGGCGAGACCGTCAGCTGTTTCTTTAGATTTAGCTACTGTTTCCAAAAAGTTCAAAATAGCACAGTCTATGGTAAACCTGTAGTGAACTTACCTGGCACAGGAACGGGCGGGAACTGAGAACCTAACAGTTGTTTTAGATTCAGCCACTCTGAACAAAAAGTTCCAAGTAGCATAAGCTATGATGAGCCCGTCGTACTTTCCTGGCGCAAGAGATGTGTGAGGCCTGGCAGGTTTTTTTTTTATTAGATTCAGCTACTTGGAACAAAATGTTCTAGGTAACACGGGCTATAGAGTGTCCGTACTGGACTTACCTGGTATAGGAGTAGGGCATTAACTCAAGGTGGCATTGCATTTGTTGTTTTAGATTCAACTATTCTGAACAAAAAGTTCCAAGTAGCACAGGTTAAGGTGAGCCCGTCAGTTGTTTTATATTCAGCTACTCTAAAAAAATGTTTAAAATATAATAGGCTATGGTGAACCCGTAATGGACTTACCTGGCACATGAGCTGGGCTGTAACTGTGAGCTTGGCAGTTGTTGCTTTAGCTTCAGCTCCCTGGAACAAAACGTTCCAATTAACATGGGCTATGGTGAGACCGTAGTGTACTTACCTGGCACAGGGGAGAGGTTGTAAATCTGGCCTGGCAGTTGTTTTTGTTTTAGATTTAGCAACTCTGAACAAAAAGTTTTAAGTAGCACAAGTTATTGTGAGCCCATCGTACTTACCTGGCATAGGAAATGTGCGAGGCCTGGCAATTTTTTTTAGATTCAGCTACTTGGAACAAAATGTTCCAAGTAACTGGATCTAAAAAAAGTTGGAACAAAATGTTCCAAGTAGGTGAATCTAAAAAAAATGTACACATCTCCCGAACTTGGAACAAAATGTTCCAAGTAGCAGCACTATGGGCTATAGTGAGCCCATAGTGGACTTACCTAGCACAGGAGCTGGGCTGAAACTTAAGGTGGCCTTAAATTTCTTGTTTTAGATTCAACTACTCTGAACAAACAGTTCCAAGTAACACAGATTATTGTAAGCCTTCATTTATAGTTTTAGATTCAGCTACTGAAAACAAAAAGTTTAAAGTAGCACAGACTATGGTGACCTGTAGTGTACTTACCTGGAAAAGAAGCGGGGCCGTAAGTGTGAATCTGGCAGTTGTTGTTTTTGATTCAGCTACTCTGAACAAAATGTTCAAAGTAGCCCGGGCTATGGTGAGCCTGTAATGAGCTTACTTGGCACCGAAGCAGGGCTGTAACTCGAGGTGGCTTGGGAATTGTTGTTGATGTTTTAGTTTCACCTCCCAGGAACAAAAAGTTCCAAGTAGAACAGGCTATGGTGAGCCGTAGTGGACTCACCTGATACAGGATCGGGGGTTGTTGCTTTAGGTACCCTGAAATTTGTTCCTTTAGATTCAGCTACTTGAAACAAAAAGCTCCAAATAGCACAGGCAATGATGAGCCCGTCGTACTTACCTGGTACAGGAGATGTGCGAACCTTGCAGTTTTTTTCTTTGATTCAGCTATTTGGAACGAAATTATCTAAGTAGTACGGCTATAGTGAGCCCGTAGTGGACTTACCTGGTTCAGGAGCGGGGCTGTAACTCGAGGTTGCCTGGTATTTATTGTTGTAGATTCTAGTTACCTGAACAAAAAAATCCAAGAAGCACAGGTTATGGCGAGACCGTCAGCTGTTTCTTTAGATTTAGCTACTGTTTCCAATAAGTTCAAAATAGCACAGTCTATGGTAAACCTGTAGTGAACTTAGCTGGCACAGGAACGGGCGGAAACTGAGAACCTGGCAGTTGATTTAGATTCAGCTACTCTGAACAAAAAGTTCCAAGTAGCATAAGCTATGATGAGCCCGTCGTACTTACCTGGCGCAGGAGATGTGTGAGGCCTGGCAGGTTTTTTTTCTATTAGATTCAGCTACTTGGAACATAATGTTCTAGGTAGCACGGGCTATATTGTGTCCGTACTGGACTTACCTGGTATAGGAGTAGGACATTAACTCAAGGTAGCATTGCATTGTTGTTTTAGATTCAACTATTCTGAACAAAAAGTTCCAAGTAGCACAGGTTAAGGTGAGCCCGTCAGTTGTTTTATATTCAGCTACTCTAAAAAAATGTTTAAATAAATAATAAATAAATAAATATGTTTATTCAGGAAAGGTACATACATAAAGAGATTTTACATAAGTGGATCGATTTATAGATAGAGCTAGTACATACAATGCCTAAAGCCACTATTACGCAATGCGTTTCGGGCAAGAAAACATTAATATCTAAAACTTAATACTAATTGAGCAAAAAGAATAAAATGTTTTGAGAACAGATACAAATAAAGATACAAAAAAAAGGGGGGAACATGACTGAAAAGCAGCACAATACAATATGTAGACAAACAGCGTTGAATAAAAAAAAAAAATAAGACATAGGTTGACAATAGAGGGGTAAGGTAGGTACAGGGAGTTTATCAGGTAGTGTTTAGTTTTAATCTTAAACTGGTTGAGAGAGGTACAGTCTTTAACATGGTTGGGAAGGTCATTCCACATTCGGGTCCCTTGATTTGTAGAGCATTTCTAGTTTGATTAAGTCGTTCTCTTGGAATATCAAAACTGTATTTATTTCTGGTGTGGTGCTCATGGGTTCTGTTACAGCTGTCAATGAAGCTTTGAGGTCAGGATTGGCATTACAGTTCAGCGTTTTATATATCAAAAAAAATCAAATCAAAATGTTTATTTAGGTAAGGTACATACATAAAAGTGATTGTACAGAGTGATGGAGTAAATAGATAGGGCTAGTACATACAATGCCTAAAACCACTATTACGCAAAGCGTTTCGGGCATGAAAAACTTAAATGACTAAGGCTTAAGACTAATTGAGCATAAGGAATAAAATGAGTTGAGAAAAACAAAACAGTTAAGAAGGGGGGAACATGGCTGAAAAAGCAGCACAAATGCAATTCGGTCGACAAAACAGCGTCATTTAAAACAAAAACAGACATTGGTTGACAATAGAGGGGTAAGGCAGGTTACAGGGAATTTATTAGGTATTTCTTCGTTTTTCTCTTAAACTGGTTGAGAGAGGCACAGTCTTTAACATGGTTGGGAAGGTCATTCCACATTCTGGGTCCCTTGATTTGTAAAGCTGGTTAGATTAAGTCGTACTCTAGGAATATCAAAACTGTATTTATGTCTGGTGTGGTGCTTATGGGTTCTGTTACAACCTTCTATGAAGCTTTTGAGGTCAGGATTGGCATTACAGTTCAGCGTTTTATATATGTATAATATACATGAGAGAATGTGAAGTGACTTAATGTCTAACATATTCAGAGATTTGAGTAGGGGTACCGAATGATTAAAGTATAATAGGCTATGGTGAACCCGTAATGGACTTACCTGGCACATGAGCTGGGCTGTAACTGTGAGCTTGGCAGTTGTTGCTTTAGCTTCAGCTCCCTGGAACAAAACGTTCCAATTAACACGGGCTATGGTGAGACCGTAGTGTACTTACCTGGCACAGAAGAGAGGCTGTAACTCTGGCCTGGCAGTTGTTGTTGTTTTAGATTTTGTTACTCAGAACAAAAAGTTTCAAGTAGCACAAGCTATTGTGAGCCCGTCGTACTTTGTTCGTGAGACTGTTCAACACGCTCCCGCTAAACATAAGGGGCATAACGGGCAAACCCCTCACAGTGTTCAAGAGAGAACTGGATAAGCACCTCCAAAGGATACCTGATCAACCAGGCTGTGACTCATACGTCAGGCTGCGAGCAGCCGCGTCCAACAGCCTGGTTGATCAGTCCAGCAACCAGGAGGCCTGGTTGATGACCGGGCCGCGGGGACGATAAGCCCCGGAAGCACCTCAAGGTATCCTCAAGGTAAGGTACTTACCTGGCATAGATGTGCGAGGCCTGGCAGTTTTTTTAGATTCAGCTACTTGGAACAAAATGTTCCAAGTAGCTGAATCTATAAAAAAGTACACATCTCTCGAACTTTGGACAAAATGTTCCAAGTAGCACGGGCTATAGTAAGCCCGTAGTGGACTTACTTAGCACAAGAGCTGGGTGTAACTAAAGGTGGCCTGGAATTTCTTGTTTTAGATTCAACTACTCTGAACAAACAGTTCCAAGTAGCACAGATTATTGTGAGCCCGTCATTTGTAGTTTTGGATTCAGCTACTGGAACAAAAAGTTCAGATTAGCACAGACTATGGTGACCTGTAGTGGACTTACCTGAAAAGAAGCCTGACCGTAAGTGTGAATCTGGCAGTTGTTGTTTTTGATTCAGCTACTCTGAACAAAAGTTCCAAATAGCATGTGTGGGGAATTCTGACTCCTGGGTTTTTATTTAACTTTTTTCATTAAACTCTCTATTATTTCTTTACATACATTACATTTTACATTCCTCTAAAGCCACTAGCATGCGTAGCGTTTCGGGCAGGTCCTTAATCCTAATTTCCCTTGAATACGGCCCCGCCGAATCGTTTAACAACCAGGTACTAATTCACTGCTGGGTGAAAGACGCTACAGTTAAGGATTGGCGCCTGGTCAATCCTCCCGGGCCAGGATTCGAACCCAAGCCAAGCGAGTGCCTTACCACTGCGCCACGGACACTGCTCGATAGCTTAGTGAACTGCATGTATAAATGAGCAGACTGTATTGATCTAAGTTCCCCCGCAAGTCATATGCCAACACAACTTTGGGGGTTAATTAATTGAAGTAGCCTATCAATCGAGAATTTATCGATTGACAGAAAATTTGTACTAAGGTTAGTTGATTAATCTACTGGGGTTAGTTTAATAACTGATAGTATTTTCTAATTGAAGAATTTAGTCTGGGTATTAGAGGGACTCTTGAGCAGTCTGTCAGGTATGGACCTCGTTGCTATGACACATGTTTCCTTGTGGCAACAGGCTGCTGACGCTTAAAACTGAACTGCATAATCTAAATGGAGCCTAACCAGAGCAAGATATAGCTGAAGAACCACACCAGGTGTCTTGTTACTAACGCTTCGATTAATAAATCCCAGTGTCCTATTTACCTTATTACGAACATTCATGCATTGATCCTTTTGTTTTAAATTCTTACTAATCATAACTCCCAGATCCCTTTCGCAATCCGGCTTCGCAATCTGAACACCATCTAGCTCGTATCTTGTAATTCTATCATCATTACCTAGCCTCAGAACATTAAAAAGAGGCCTTTTACCTAGCCTCAGAACAGAAAAATAAAAAGATAGCAACTTTGTTAAACATGAACGGCCATTTGTAAAACCATGTTGGGACTCATTTAATAATTTATGTTTTTCAAGATGAAGAAGAATGGTATTTGCAATTATCGATTCAAGTAACTTTCCACAATAGACGTTAGGCTAATTGGCCGATAGTTTGATGCAAGTAATCTATCTCCTTTTTAAAAATTGGTACCACATTAGCAACCTTCCACGACTCTGGCACTCTGCCTGACTAATGATTTATTAAATATGGTATACAATGGCTCAAAGCTCCTCTTTGCATTCTTTAAGCACCCTGGCAAACACTTCATCCGGCCCTGGGGATTTGTTTGGTTTGAGTTTTACTATTTGTTTAGTAATATCATCCCTTTTTACTCCTCACCAATGGCCTATCCCTTCCGAGGCTAACCTACTTTCTGAGGTGCGCCCCATCTTACGACAACCGAAAGCTTGAAGAGTATGACCTCTTACTGAAGACCATGCTGGAAAAAGTTTTTTACCTCTCTCTCAACGAATGCCGTGGAAACAGCCACTCTTCCTGTTAGGCTCGGTAGCTTGGGTGTCCGCACCACCACCCAAATTGCTTTCCCATCCTTCCTGTCTTCCTCGTCAGCATCAGATGAGCTGGTTAAGGAAATTCTACCTGACATCCTGAGTGATGTAGCAGGGATACAGGACCCCAACTAACGAATGCGACACGAAATGAGTGCCATGGCAGACCCAGCACTCAGACCAGCCATGCCGCAAGCCAAGAAACATTCCAGTTGGGACAGCCCTATTGTAGACAAGAAAGCCACAGCTTTGCTAGAGGCAGCAACACCCCCAGTGTTCATGCACGCCTCACAGCTGTGCAGGCTCCCCATGCAGGGACTCCTTTTGGCAGTCCCTATGTCTGCGACAGGCACACATCTTGATCCGCAGGAGCTCTGTATTGCAGTCGCTCTCCGCCTTGCTGCCCCTATCCACACTGTTCATAGGTGTATTTGCGGCAAGGCAGATGCTGACGAATATGGATTGCATGGCCTGCACTGTGGAAAATCTGGTGGTTGGCACACTAGACACGACGAAGTCAATGACATCATTAAGAAGCCTTGCCTCTGCTCAGTGTCCAGCGGAGAGAGAACGCCACGCCACCGACTGAACCGTGACTCTATTAGCTTTGCCGGTCGACCAGACGGAATCACACTGCGTCCGTGGAAGGGTGGCAGACAGTTGGCATGGGACTAAACTTGCATATCCACCCTGGCGACCACATACATCAATCTCTCTGCCGGCACAGTAGGAGCCGCGGCGACACACAGAGAAAGACACAAGTCAGCCAAGTACAGGCAATTAGATCATCGGTACAACTTCGTTCCAATAGGGTCTGAGACCCTAGGCTCATGGGGAGAGAGTGCAAGAAGGTTTCTTAAGGATCTTGGTTCCAAGCTCATTGACACCACAAGAGACCCTAGAGCGGCAAGTTTTCTCTTTCAGCGCCTCAGTGTTGCGATCCAGAGGGGGAATGCCCGCTGCATCCTCGGTCCCTGACCGGCGTCGGAGGAGTTCGAGGAAATTTACAGCCTCTAGGAAGCGAACTTTTTCTTGTGTCCTCTTAATGTTCATTTTTTGTATAAAATCAGATATGTAACTGTATAACCTTGCATAATAAAGTGTACACCATAAAAAAGGGGGGGTGGTAGGAGAAGCGAACACTCTTACGCATTCAGAGTTAAATGGCAAGTTTTTCCTGAATGCTCTGTTCCCTTCTCTGAGGCTATGGGTCCCTATAATTGCACCAGAGGTGGTACCCCCTATATATCATCCCTTATAATTGTTAAACTAGTCAACCTGTCCTTGTCCCCACCCACATAGACTTGTTCAGCTGAAGGCATAGAGTTAAGTTCTTCTTAATAATACAGAGACAAATATTTATTAAAAATACTATTCATCTCTTCGTCATTATACGTTATCTGACCTGTCTCGTTTTTAATGAACCTATCCTTTCCCTAACTTTTGCTCGGCATAACTGAAAAAGCCCGTTAGGATTTGCCTTTGCTTGGCCTGCTATACGAACTTCGTAGTGTCTTTTTGCTCTCTTTATCGCTTTTTTAACATTTCTAACCAGTTGTGCGAATTCTTGTTCTAAACTGACTTCCCCATTCTTAATCCTTTTGTACCAAGCTCTCTTTCTACCTATAAGGTTTTTTCAGATCCTTTGTTATCCATTTCGGGTCATTTGTATTTGATTATTCAATTTGTAAGGTATACTACTTTCCTGTGCTTTTCTTAGAATATTTGCAAATAAGTTATATTTTGAATCCATATCGAAATCTTCCTTTGCATCACACATCGCTGGGTTCACGTTTTGCTCCAAGACCGGCCCACCCCCTATGCTCCAGTCTTTCCAATCTATTTGACCCAAACAATTTCTTAGGATATTAAAATTAGCTTTACGAAAATCTGGCACTTTAATAGAATTTTCTCCTACAGATCTATTTCATTCTATGCTAAATCTGATTTCTTTGTGATCACTGTTCCCTAGTACACTCCCAATTTCGATGTCATTAATCTGTGTTTCCCTGCTAGTTAACACTAAATCTAAAATATTATTTTCCGCGTTGGTTCCTTAATGTGTTGCGTAAGAAAGCAATCGTCAATTAATTCTATAAAATCTTCTGCTTCGTTATTCCTTGTTCTGGTAATCCAGTTTATTCCACTAAAGTTAAAGTCACCCATGACACAAATACTGTTAGACCTAGATGATTTAGATATTTCATCCCATAGATGCTTTTGTTCCACTCTGTCTAAATTTGGAGGCCTATATATTACTCCAATTATACGATTATTTGCTTTTCGTTTAATTCTATCCAAATAGTTTCTGTGAGTGGCTCAGTTTTGATTCCCTCATTGAGACTACATTTCAAATTGTCCCAACAGGGGTTACCCCCCATCCTCGTCTAATATATCTATTTGTGTGAAATAGTTTAAATCCATTTATTTGATATTCAGCTAATAGTTCTCTATTTTCACATTCATCCACGTTTTGGTAAGTGCAATAATATCTATTTTTTCTGTACAGACAAGAGCATTTAAATCGTTTATTTTGTTTCTTAGACTCCTACTGTTCGTATAATATACCCTAGGTGTTATTTTGAGGTTCCACTCCTTCCCTGGTCATTTTGCCAAGTTGTTTCTACCGCAAACACGTACTTTTATTACCTCCTTTCTCCATATCAATTCCCATACCACTGTCTACTAACAGTTTAAACCCAAGACCTGCGACCCTTTGTTACAAAGGGCAAGGCTCAGAGGAAGTGCTGTTGAAGGTAAGTCTGAGTCTTCCTTCACTCCTCCATGGGACAAGGCTAGAATTGCCAGTAGCAGTTTCCCCGTGATTAACTGAAGGGCTCCCAGGTCTCGAGAAGAACCCACCGGGGAAGAGCCGTCCCAAGCATCTGCCAGTGTGGGAAGGACCCGTAGCAAACGGGGGAGCAGTGGAGAGTCCAGCTGCTGTAAGAGAAGCCTGCAACTGGAAATAATGAAGATGCAACTTGAAGCACAGTTGCAGCGAGAAGAACGCGAAAGAGAAGCGCAGTTGCAGCGAGAAGAACGGGAAAGAGACGCCCAGCTGCGACGAGAAGAAAGAGAAGAGCAGCTGCGAAGAGAGGAGAGAGAAGTGCAGTAAAGGGGAACATGAAAGATAGGCATAGCTGCAGCGAGAGGAGAGATAGGCACAATTGCAGCGTGAGGAACGAGACGCACAGTTTCGGATGCAACGGGAGGAAATAGAGGCAAACAAAGAGGTCGAGTTGCGACGCGTTGAGCGCGGGCTGCACCGCAACCTGCATGGCGGGATGCCTCAAGGTGAGAGAGCATGACTTACCAGCTTTCGAACCTCAGGAGGCCGAGGTGTTCTTCGAACACTTCGAAAGGATAGCGACCTTGAAGGGTGGCCGAAAGATAATTGAGCTGCACTGGTCCAGAACAGGTTGACCAGTGAGGCCCGGAAGCCTACACTTTGCTGGACCTAGAGGAGTGTGTTAGATACGACGCGATCAAGAGTGTGGTACTCCACTCATTCAGACTGACTCCGAAATGTAACGAACAGTTTCAGGGAGTGTACGAGAGCGTCGGGAAGTTCATACGCCGAGACAGCCCAGGATATGGAATGGAAGTTCCTACGATGGTTGAAGACGGTGGAAGCGGAGACAGCGGATGAGATCAAGCGACTGATGGTGATGGAGAAGTTTATGTCAGTGCTCCATCCAGAGCTGCGAGTAAGGGTAAGAGAAGAAGGTATTAAGGACCGTAACGCTGCAGCAGATAGAGCCGACATGCTGGAAGAGCCACTGCACCTCCGGAGAGAGGACCGTCCAGACACTCGCCTTACACAAGTTCTGGAGGGAACTTCAAGAGTTCAAGAGGAGTGAGGACGGGCTAGTCCCTCTCAAGACTAGCTTCCCCAGCGAAGTGAACCTCCGGTTCGAGAACTCGAGATGAGCGATGAGAGCAGCCAAGGAGTGAGTGTTAGGCCGAACTCTGGAGCCGGGAGTGCTGCCAGTGAGGCGACGATGGGAAGTCCGAGGAGAACCCAATGTGCGGCGTCTTCCGTTGGTGCTACCAGGGTGACTGGTAGAGGGACACCCAGGAGAGGCGGCCGGTGTTTCAACTATGGGGCATGTGGACATTCCGCACGGGAGTGCGGTCGCCCAAGGCACGGAGGGAACGTGGCTTTCCCGAGAGTAGGAAGCGAAGAAGCTGACAATGCCTTAAATAAGATGTCAGTGATGAAGGAGAAGTGGATTCACCCCTTTGTGTACGACGGAACGGTGAAGATAAGAGGAACTGATCCTGTGCCAGCATGGATGCTGAGGGACACGGGATCTGGTTTCAACCTCGTTAGTGAATCCCTTTTCCCTGAGGACTACAGAAGTTCCAATGCAGGGTAGCCCTGATAAGAACTATGGGGGACAGGTGAGGATGCCCCTTCATGAAGTGACTCTTGATTCAGACTATGGTTGCCAGGCTCTCGTGGTAGGGGTCTGTGCTTCACTTTCCAGGATGGAAGCTCAGGTGATATTAGGAAACGACTCCTATGGGGGATGTGTTCTTCTGAACGTGATTAAGGGCGTAGAGTGTATAGAGCCCTATCGACAGAAAAGCATGACAGACGCCAAACGTGATGCGATGAAAATTGCGAGAGCGGCATTTCCGGTATGCACGGTGACGTTCAGATGGGGCATCAGGGAAGATGATTACACACAGAAATCACAATAACGTGATGAATCAAATGAGCAAATCCACAAGAGCAGTCGATGTCGTAGCTCAGTCGATTAAGGCAGCGTCTGGGATGCTCCCGGGCGCAGGTTCGAATTCTCGTCACGGCCCTTGTGGATTGTTCAACGGAAGATGATGAACATAAGAACATAAGAACAAAGGCAACTGCAGAAGGCCTATTGCCCATACGAGGCAGCTCCTATTTATAACCACCCAATCCCACTCATATACATGTCCAACCCATGCTTGAAACAATCGAGGGACCCCACCTCCACAATGTTCCGCGGCAATTGTTTCCACAAATCTTGGGAAATGAATGGATGTCGAGG
>WNGS01030222.1:0-25153 GCA_020271785.1 Procambarus virginalis
ACATATACATGTCACCCACTACATACATACATGTCACCCACTACATACATACATGTCACCCACTACTACATACATGTCACCCACTACATACATACAGTCATCACTACAACATACATGTCACCACACTACATACATACATGTCACCCACTACATATACATGTCACCCACTACATACATAAATGTCACCTACTACATACATACATGTCACCCACTACATACATACATGTCACCCACTACATACATACATGTCACTCACTACATACATACATGTCACCCACTACATACATACATGTCACCCACTACATATACATGTCACCCACTACATATACATGTCACAAACTACATATACATGTCACCCACTACATACATACATGTCACCACTACATACATACATGTCACCCACTACATACATACATGTCACTCACTACATACATACATGTCACCCACTACATACATACATGTCACCCACTACATATACATGTCACCCACTACATATACATGTCACCCACTACATATACATGTCACCCACTACATATACATGTCACCCACTACATACATACATGTCACCCACTACATACATACATGTCACCCACTACATACATACATGTCACCCACATACATACATACATGTCACCCACTACATACATACATGTACCCACTACATACATACATGTCACCCACTACATACATGCATGTCACCCACTACATACATACATGTCACCCACTACATACATACATGTCACCCACTACATACATACATGTCACCCACTACATACATACATGCATTTTTTGCCATTGAACATGACCCATTTAGCAATGAATTATTGACATTAACTTACATTAACTGAATTGCATTAACTTTGCACTGTGTGTCAAGTCGATATTTGATATCGGTCGCCATTGTCATTTGCTTACTCCCCCCCCCCCGCGTCTACAATCCTTGGCCAAAATACATATTATCAGAATCTTTCATCTTACCAATTATATCTATTCCGATCTTCTCCCAAAGATAATCTGGTTCATAGATTGTTGATGCGTTTATGGTGTGGCCAGATTCAGTGTAGGTTATTCCCGGTAGTGTCAACAGGTCGTTATTCCCGGTAGTGTCAACAGGTCGTTATTCCCGGTAGTGTCAACAGGTCGTTATTCCCGGTAGTGTCAACAGGTCGTTATTCCCGGTAGTGTCAACAGGTCGTTATTCCCGGTAGTGTCAACAGGTCGTTATTCCCGGTAGTGTCAACAGGTCGTTATTCCCGGTAGTGTCAACAGGTCGTTATTCCCGGTAGTGTCAACAGGTCGTTATTCCCGGTAGTGTCAACAGGTCGTTATTCCCGGCAGTGTCAACAGGTCGTTATTCCCGGTAGTGTCAACAGGTCGTTATTCCTGGCAGTGTCAACAGGTCGTTATTCCCGTAGTGTCAACAGGTCGTTATTCCCGGTAGTGTCAACAGGTCGTTATTCCCGGTAGTGTCAACAGGTCGTTATTCCCGGCAGTGTCAACAGGTCGTTATTCCCAGTAGTGTCAACAGGTCGTTATTCCCGGTAGTCAACAGGTCGTATTACTGCACCAACATTAACACTACTCGCTGCGGCTAAGACATCCACTCGGTGCACATTTCAATTAGTTTTCATGTCAAAAACAACTTGAAAAGGTCTCAAATTGCAGCTCATGAATATATTTAAAATTTTGATTAATAATAGTAAGTTGCACAGACAGGTCGGTCATAACGCAATATGTATTTTGACGATTTAACTAAAATATATCTGAATAGTATCAACTTGCTTAGACTAGTTTATTATCACTAAATATATTACCCATTAATACATACAACCCATTAATATATGACCACTTAATATACAACCCATTAATGTACAAGCAGGTAATAAATAACCCATTAATATATAACCCATTAATATACATCCCCTTAATATACATCCCATTAAAATACAACCCATTAATATACAACCCATTAAAATACAACCCATTATTATACAATCCAGTAATATATAACCCAGGGCTAAAGATTGTGATTTGCTACTGATCTCAGGTTTAAATATGATTAATTTCATCTAATTAATTTCTCGTACCACAACTGTTGTGATCAAAGGCAGCTGAAACACAACATATACATGAAAGGTTTTCTGTCATCATTATTATATTGGTTCACACCAATACTTGTTTAATATATGACAACCGCACTTGTTTAATATATGACAACCTCACTTGTTTAATATATGACAACCTCACTTGTTTAATATATGACAACCTCACTTGTTTAATATATGACAACCTCACTTGTTTAATATATGACAACCTCACTTGTTTAATATATGACAACCTCACTTGTTTAATATATGACAACCTCACTTGTTTAATATATGACAACCTCACTTGTTTAATACATGACAACCACAAACCCGCCTGATAGGAATACAACCAGGTGCCCGAACCTAACCACACCACAAGAGTACTACATGTTCCCAAATGTATCTAGTGTATGGTCAGAAAATATTAATAAACTTTCATGTAAATAAGCTCAAGCTCAACATTGGAGATAATTATTCAAGCGATCAGTAAATCACAACATTGTTTACTACAATAACCCGCCAAGGACTCACAACATTGTGCACAAGTATATCCCAACACGTGAGGTCATTACTCTCACCACCACCGTACACTGTGGTCATTACCCTCACCACCACCGTACACTGTGGTCATTACCCTCACCACCACCGTACACTGTGGTCATTACACTCACCACCACCGTACACTGTGGTCATTACCCTCACCACCACCGTACACAGTGGTCATTACCCTCACCACCACCGTACACTGTGGTCATTACCCTCACCTCCACCGTACACTGTGGTCATTACCCTCACCTCCACCGTACACAGTGGTCATTACCCTCACCACCACCGTACACTGTGGTCATTACCCTCACCATCACTGTACACTGTAGTCATCACCCTCACCACCACCACCGTACACTGTGGTCATTACCCTCACCTCCACCGTACACAGTGGTCATTACCCTCACCACCACCGTACACTGTGGTCATTACCCTCACCACCACCGAACACTGTGGTCATTACCCTCACCACCACCGTACACTGTGGTCATTACCCTCACCTCCACCGTACACTGTGGTCATTACCCTCACCACCACCGTACACTGTGGTCATTACCCTCACCACCACCGTACACTGTGGTCATTACCCTCACCACCACCGTACACTGTGGTCATTACACTCACCACCACCGTACACTGTGGTCATTACCCTCACCACCACCGTACACAGTGGTCATTACCCTCACCACCACCGTACACTGTGGTCATTACCCTCACCTCCACCGTACACTGTGGTCATTACCCTCACCTCCACCGTACACTGTGGTCATTACACTCATCACCACCGTACACTGTGGTCATTACACTCACCACCACCGTACACTGTGGTCATTACACTCACCACCACCGTACACAGTGGTCATTACCCTTACCACCACCGTACACTGTGGTCATTACCCTCACCACCACCGTACACTGTGGTCATTACCCTCACCTCCACCGTACACAGTGGTCATTACCCTCACCACCACCGTACACTGTGGTCATTACCCTCACCATCACTGTACACTGTAGTCATCACCCTCACCACCACCACCGTACACTGTGGTCATTACCCTCACCTCCACCGTACACAGTGGTCATTACCCTCACCACCACCGTACACTGTGGTCATTACCCTCACCACCACCGAACACTGTGGTCATTACCCTCACCACCACCGTACACTGTGGTCATTACCCTCACCTCCACCGTACACTGTGGTCATTACCCTCACCACCACCGTACACTGGGTCATTACCCTCACCATCACTGTACACTGTAGTCATTACCCTCACCACCACCACCGTACACTGTGGTCATTACCCTCACCTCCACCGTACACAGTGGTCATTACCCTCATCACCACCGTACACTGTGGTCATTACCCTCACCACCACCGTACACTGTGGTCATTACCCTCACCTCCACCGTACACAGTGGTCATTACCCTCACCACCACCGTACACTGTGGTCATTACCCTCACCACCACCGTACACTGTGGTCATTACCCTCACCATCACTGTACACTGTAGTCATTACCCTCACCACCACCACCGTACACTGTGGTCATTACCCTCACCTCCACCGTACACAGTGGTCATTACCCTCACCACCACCGTACACTGTGGTCATTACCCTCACCACCACCGTACACTGTGGTCATTACCCTCACCACCACCGTACACTGTGGTCATTACCCTCACCTCCACCGTACACTGTGGTCATTACCCTCACCACCACCGTACACTGTGGTCATTACCCTCACCATCACTGTACACTGTAGTCATTACCCTCACCACCACCACCGTACAATGTGGTCATTACCCTCACCTCCACCGTACAGAGTGGTCATTACCCTCACCACCACCGTACACTGTGGTCATTACCCTCACCACCACCGTACACTGTGGTCATTACCCTCACCTCCACCGTACACAGTGGTCATTACCCTCACCACCACCGTACACTGTGGTCATTACCCTCACCACCACCGTACACTGTGGTCATTACCCTCACCATCACTGTACACTGTGGTCATTACCCTCACCTCCACCGTACACAGTGGTCATTACCTTCACCACCACCACCGTACACTGTGGTCACTACCCTCACCTCCACCGTACACTGTGGTCATTACCCTCACCACCACCGTACACTGTGGTCATTACCCTCACCACCACCGTACACTGTGGTCATTACCCTCACCACCACCGTACACTGTGGTCATTACCCTCACCACCACCGTACACTGTGGTCATTACCCTCACCTCCACCGTACACTGTGGTCATTACCCTCACCTCCACCGTACACTGTGGTCATTACCCTCACCACCACCGTACACTGTGGTCATTACCCTCACCACCACCGTACACTGTGGTCATTACCCTCACCACCACCGTACACTGTGGTCATTACACTCACCACCACCGTACACTGTGGTCATTACCCTCACCACCACCGTACACAGTGGTCATTACCCTCACCACCACCGTACACTGTGGTCATTACCCTCACCTCCACCGTACACTGTGGTCATTACCCTCACCTCCACCGTACACTGTGGTCATTACACTCATCACCACCGTACACTGTGGTCATTACACTCACCACCACCGTACACTGTGGTCATTACACTCACCACCACCGTACACAGTGGTCATTACCCTTACCACCACCGTACACTGTGGTCATTACCCTCACCACCACCGTACACTGTGGTCATTACCCTCACCTCCACCGTACACAGTGGTCATTACCCTCACCACCACCGTACACTGTGGTCATTACCCTCACCATCACTGTACACTGTAGTCATCACCCTCACCACCACCACCGTACACTGTGGTCATTACCCTCACCTCCACCGTACACAGTGGTCATTACCCTCACCACCACCGTACACTGTGGTCATTACCCTCACCACCACCGAACACTGTGGTCATTACCCTCACCACCACCGTACACTGTGGTCATTACCCTCACCTCCACCGTACACTGTGGTCATTACCCTCACCACCACCGTACACTGGGGTCATTACCCTCACCATCACTGTACACTGTAGTCATTACCCTCACCACCACCACCGTACAATGTGGTCATTACCCTCACCTCCACCGTACACAGTGGTCATTACCCTCATCACCACCGTACACTGTGGTCATTACCCTCACCACCACCGTATACTGTGGTCATTACCCTCACCTCCACCGTACACAGTGGTCATTACCCTCACCACCACCGTACACTGTGGTCATTACCCTCACCACCACCGTACACTGTGGTCATTACCCTCACCATCACTGTACACTGTAGTCATTACCCTCACCACCACCACCGTACACTGTGGTCATTACCCTCACCTCCACCGTACACAGTGGTCATTACCCTCACCACCACCGTACACTGTGGTCATTACCCTCACCACCACCGAACACTGTGGTCATTACCCTCACCACCACCGTACACTGTGGTCATTACCCTCACCTCCACCGTACACTGTGGTCATTACCCTCACCACCACCGTACACTGTGGTCATTACCCTCACCATCACTGTACACTGTAGTCATTACCTCACCACCACCACCGTACAATGTGGTCATTACCCTCACCTCCACCGTACAGAGTGGTCTTACCTCACCACCACCGTACACTGTGGTCAATACCCTCACCACCACCGTACACTGTGGTCATTACCCTCACCTCCACCGTACACAGTGGTCATTACCCTCACCACCACCGTACACTGTGGTCATTACCCTCACCACCACCGTACACTGTGGTCATTACCCTCACCATCACTGTACACTGTGGTCATTACCCTCACCTCCACCGTACACAGTGGTCATACCTNACCACCACCGTACACTGTGGTCATTAACCTCACCTCCACCGTACACTGTGGTCATTACCCTCACCACCACCGTACACTGTGGTCATTACCCTCACCTCCACCGTACACTGTGGTCATTACCCTCACCTCCACCTTACACTGTGGTCATTAACCTCACCTCCACCGTACACTGTGGTCATTACCCTCACCTCCACCGTACACTGTGGTCATTACCCTCACCTCCACGTACACTGTAGTCATTACCCTCACCTCCACCGTACACTGTGGTCAGTAACCTCACCTCCACCGTACACTGTGGTCATTACCTCACCTCCACCGTAAAATGTGGTCATTACCCTCACCTCCACCATACACTGTGGTCATTAACCTCACCTCCACCGTACACTGTGGTCATTACCCTCACCTCCACCGTACACTGTGGTCATTACCCTCACCTCCACCGTACACTGTGGTCATTAACCTCACCTCCACCGTACACTGTGGTCATTAACCTCACCTCCACCGTACACTGTGGTCATTACCCTCACCTCCACCGTACACTGTGATCATTACCCTCACCTCCACCGTACACTGTGGTCATTACCCTCACCACCACCGTACACTGTGGTCATTACCCTCACCTCCACCGTACACAGTGGTCATTACCCTCACCACCACCACCGTACACTGTGGTCACTACCCTCACCTCCACCGTACACTGTGGTCATTACACTCACCTCCACCTTACACTGTGGTTATTACCCTCACCTCCACCGTACACTGTGGTCATTAACCTCACCTCCACCATACACTGTGGTCATTACCCTCACCACCACCGTACACTGTGGTCATTACCCTCACCACCACCGTACACTGTGGTCATTAACCTCACCTCCACCGTACACTGTGGTCATTACCCTCACCACCACCGTACACTGTGGTCATTACCCTCACCTCCACCGTACACTGTGGTCATTACCCTCACCTCCACCGTACACTGTGGTCATTAACCTCACCTCCACCGTACACTGTGGTCATTACCCTCACCTCCACCGTACACTGTGGTCATTACCCTCACCTCCACCGTACACTGTGGTCATTAACCTCACCACCACCGTACACTGTGGTCATTACCCTCACCACACGTACACTGTGGTCATTACCCTCACCTCCACCGTACACTGTGGTCATTACCCTCACCACCACCGTACACTGTGGTCATTACCCTCACCTCCACCGTACACTGTGGTCATTACCCTCACCACCACCGTACACTGTGGTCATTACCCTCACCTCCACCGTACACTGTGGTCATTACCCTCACCTCCACCGTACACTGTGGTCATTAACCTCACCTCCACCGTACACTGTGGTCATTACCCTCACCACCACCGTACACTGTGGTCATTACCCTCACCTCCACCGTACACTGTGGTCATTACCCTCACCTCCACCGTACACTGTGGTCATTACCTCACCTCCACCGTACACTGTGGTCATTACCTTCACCTCCACCGTACACTGTGGTCATTACCCTCACCTCCACCGTACACTGTGGTCATTACCCTCACCACCACCGTACACTGTGGTCATTAACCTCACCTCCACCGTACACTGTGGTCATTACCCTCACCACCACCGTACACTGTGGTCATTACCCTCACCTCCACCGTACACTGTGGTCATTACCCTCACCACCACCGTACACTGTGGTCATTACCCTCACCACCACCGTACACTGTGGTCATTACCCTCACCTCCACCGTACACTGTGGTCATTACCCTCACCACCACCGTACACTGTGGTCATTACCCTCACCACCACCGTACACTGTGGTCATTACCCTCACCACCACCGTACACTGTGGTCATTACCCTCACCTCCACCGTACACTGTGGTCATTACCCTCACCACCACCGTACACTGTGGTCATTACCCTCACCACCACCGTACACTGTGGTCATTACCCTCACCACCACCGTACACTGTGGTCATTACCCTCACCTCCACCGTACACTGTGGTCATTACCCTCACCACCACCGTACACTGTGGTCATTACCCTCACCACCACCGTACACTGTGGTCATTACCCTCACCTCCACCGTACACTGTGGTCATTACCCTCACCACCACCGTACACAGTGGTCATTACCATCACCACCACCACCGTACAGCTGCTCCTTATTCACAAACTCAGCTAAACAAAACGAAACAAAAATCGGGAAATATTTTTCATTTTACATTTCCCCAGAACAGACCAACCCATTATGAAAGTAATCCCTTTATATTAGCAGGCCTGCCCCTCCCCCCCCCCACCCATAGGCCGGCCCTGGCCTCTTCCCCCATACTTTACCCTCCCCACACCTACCCTTGCTGGCCCTCCCCACCTTACCCCTTCCCCCCACCCCACAAGACCTACCCTGGCTGGGCCTGGTCACGATTGCTCTGTCAACAGCGTTCAATTTTACCCTTATTGGTAGGATAACAATGGCAGCTCTAACAGCATCGCATAGATTAATAGCCAAACAAGCAGGATTGTAGCGGGTGTTTGGAGTCTGGGTGGGAGGTGGGAGAGGGGTTGAGTGTGTGAGTGTGTAATCACCTATTTGTACTCACCTATTTGGGCTTGTGGGGGGTTGAGCTTTGGCTCTTTGGTCCCGCCTCTCATCTGTCAATCAATTGATGTACAGATTCCTGAGCCTACTGGGCTCTGTCATATCTACATTGAAACCAGTGTATGGAGTCAGCCTCCACCACATCGCATTCCACCTGTTAACTACTCTGACACTGAAAAAGTTCTTTCTAACATCCCTGTGGCTCATTTGGGCACTCAGTTTCCACCTGTGTCCCCTTGTGCGTGTGCCCCTTGTGTTAAATAGCCTGTCTTTATCTACCCTATAAATTCCCTTCAGAATCTTGAATGTGGTGATCATATCCCATCTAACTCTTCTGTCTTCTAGCGAAGTGAGGTTTAATTCCCGTAGCAACACATTGTTCGCATACCACCAATGTTGAATAGTTTACCCTTGTCTACCATGTCAATTCCCCCTGAGGATTTTGTAGGTAGTGATCATGTCTCTTCTGTCTTCCAGTGTCGTAAGGTGCATTTCCCGCAGCCTTTCCTCGTAACTCATGCCTCTTAGTTTTGGGACTAGTCTAGTGGCATACCTCTGAACTTTTTCCACCTTCGTCTTGTGCTTGACAACGTACGGGTTCCATGCTGGGGCCGCATACTCCAGGATTGGTCTTACATATGTGGAATACAGGATTCTGAATGAATCCTTACACAGGTTCCTGAAGGCTGATCTGATGTTAGCCAGCCTATAGTATGCTGCAGATGTAATTCTTTTTATGTGGGCTTCAGGAGACAGGTTTGGTGTGATATCAACTCCCAGATCTTTCTCTCTGTCTGTCTGTTTCATGACGTACTTCATCTCCTAGTCTCTGTCCTGTGTCTGGCCTCCTGTTTCCACTGCCTAGTTTCATTACTCATGGTTGAACTTTAGCAGCTATTTGTTGGACCATTCATTCAGTCTGTCTACGTCATCTTGTAGCCTCCTACTATCATTATCTGTTTTAATCCTCCTCATATTTTTTGCATTATCAGCAAACATTGAGAGGAACGATTCTATTCCCTCTGGGAGATCGTTTACATATATCAGAAACAGTAGAGGCCCAAGGACTGAACCTTGCGGGACTCCACTGGTGACGTCCCACCAGTCTGAGACCTCGCCCCTCACAGAGATTCGCTGTCTTCAGTTGCTTAGGTACTTCCTTATCCAATGGAGTACCTTCCCTTTCACTCCTGCCTGCATCTCCAACTTTTTCACTAGCCTCTTGTGTGGTACTAAGGCATTCTGGCAATCAAAAAATATGCAGTCTGCCCACCCCTCTCTTTCTTGCCAGATTTTTGTTGCCTGGTCGTTGAATTCAATTAATCCTGTGAGGCAGGACTTACCATCCCTGAACCCATATTGATGCTGTGTTACAAAGTTCTTTTGTTCCAGATGTTCCACTAGCATTTTTCGCACAATCTTCTCCATCAGCTTGCATGGTATGCAAGTTAGGAACACTGGCCTGTAGTTCAGTGCCTCCTGTCTATCCCCCTCCTTGTATATTGGGACTACATCAGCCGCTTTCCAAATTCTTGGCAGTTCCCCTGTTGCCAGTGATTAGTTATACACTATGGAGTGTGGC
This sequence comes from Procambarus virginalis, assembly GCA_020271785.1. Taxonomy (NCBI): domain Eukaryota; kingdom Metazoa; phylum Arthropoda; class Malacostraca; order Decapoda; family Cambaridae; genus Procambarus; species Procambarus virginalis. The sequence continues at coordinate 10,648 of WNGS01030222.1, forward strand.
AAGCACAGTGCTTCTGCTCCTTCTTAAGTATCCAAGGGGAGATTCCATCTGGGCCTATGTCGTTTGTCACATCCAACTCTAGTAAAAGCTTCCTTACTTCCCCACTGGTAATCTCACACTTTTTTAGTGGATCATGGTTAATTACTCCCTCTCTTATCTCTGGAGCTTCTCCTTCCTCTAAAGTGAAAACCTCCTGGAACTTCTTATTCAGTTCCTCGCCCACTTCCTTGTCGTTTGTAGTGAATCCATCTGCCCCTATCTTTAATTTCATTACCTATTCCTTTACTGTTGTTTTTCTCCCGATGTTGCTGTGCAGCAATTTAGGTTGAGTCTTTGCGTTGCTTGCGATGTGATTTCCGTATTGCCCTTCTGCTCTCTTCTCAACCTGACATATTCATTCCTGGCACTCTGGTATCATTCTCTGCTCTTCAGTGTCCTATTAATTCTATAGTTTCTCCACTCACTTTTACTTTGCTGCTTAGCTAGCCTACATCTCTGATTAAACCATGGGTTTCTCATCTTCATTTCATTGTTTTCCTTTTGGACCGGGACAAACTTGTTTGCTGCGTCCTTGCACTTCTGCTTGATGAAGCCCATCTTGTCTTGGGCCGTCTTTCCCCTGAGCTCTGTTTCCCATGTTATATCTGTTAGGAATTTTCTTATCTCCTCTTAGTCTCCCTTTCAGAATGCCAGCCTTTTGTTTTCAGTTCCCTCTCCTCGAGTTCAATAACCCATCTTCAACCAGGTCCTCAAACTCCAGTACACTGTGGTCGTTCATTCTTACTGTGGCCTTAAAACCGTTTTCTTTTATGTCGGAGTCGTTCAGAGTGAACACTAGGTCGAGTCTCACTGGTTCATCTTTTCCTCTCATCCTTGTGGGTTCCCTGACATGCTGGCTTAAAAAGTTTCTAGTCACCCCCCTCCAATAGTTGGATCTCCACGTATCCTCCCCTCCATGCGGTTCCTTTTTCTCCCAGTCTATCCTTCCGTGATTGAAGTCGCCCATGATGAGCAGATGGAATCTATTTCTACAGGCAGCAGAGGCTGCCCTCTCAATTACAGTGTTAACTGCCATGAGGCTGCCCTCTCAATTACAGTGTTAACTGCCATGTTGTTGTTGTCATACTCTTGCCTTGGTCTTCTGTCATTTGGTGGAGGGTTATATATCACTGCTACTAGTATTCTTGGTCCTCCCATTCTCATGGTGCCTGTTATGTAGTCTCTGAATCCCTCACAGCCGGGGATAATCATCTTCTTGAAACCCCATTCCTTTCTCATTAGTAAAGCCATTGCACCTTCTCTCCTACCTTCCCCTTTCTTTCCTTATTACTGTGTACTCCTGGGGAAACACGAGATTCGTTACGATTCCTGAGAGTTTTGTTTCATTGAGTCCGATTATATCTGGGTTCACTTCTTGTGCTCTTTCCCTTAGTTCACTTGCCTTGCTTGTAAACCCTTCTTTGTTCGAGTACATTGCCCAGAAACTGACTCTCTTCTGTTCCTCCTCCGATGGGACCTGTGGGATCTGGGGTGTGCAGGGGCTAGGGAGGATCTGGTATGGGAAGAATAGTGGAGGTGGACGGGGGGGCTTGGTGGGGAGGGGGAGGGTTGGGGGGTGAGAGAGGGAGGGTTTTGGGGGGGACAGTGAGAGTGAGAGGATGGGTGGGTGAGAGAGGGAGGGTTGAGGGGGAGAGTGAGAGGGGAGGGATGGGGGTGAGAGGGGAGGGTTGGGGGGGAAGGTGTGGAGGCTTGGGGGAATAGGGTGAGGAAGGGCTTGGGGGAATGGGTGAGAAAGAGGGGCTTGAGGGCATGGGGAGAAGGGGGCAGAAGAGGGGGAAGGGGGGGGGCGTGGGGGGGGGGGAAGGGAGGGCTGAGGGGGTGACGAAGAGGGGAGGTTTAGGGGGTGGTGGAGAAGGGAGGCTTAGGGGGGTGAAGAGTGGGGGCTTAGGGGGGGGGAGTATGGGGGCTTAGGGGGGTGGAGGAAAACGAAGGGCTTGTGGGAGGGAGACAGGAGAGCTTGGAGGGGTGGGGAAGAAGGGAGGTCCTGGCGAGATTGGTGAGTGGGGGGACAGGGGTGAGTGGGGAGAGGGTGCCCTAGGTGGCACTTAGTGGAGGGTGTCAGGGGATGGGGCAGGTTGGGTGTCTATTGGCTAGAATGTGGGGGTGGTGCTCCACTCCCTGTGGCTGTTGAACTGTTTGTGGAGGGTTCCCCACCCCCTCTTGGATTGTAGGGTCGGGTTGTGGTTCTCTGATTCTTTTCTCTCTCCTTGCGTCTGCAGCCCTCACTCTCTCGTCCCATGTCATATCCCTTTGCAGGAATTCTTTTTGAACTTCTGTACATTTGCTAGACCGCTCTTCCTTGCTAACAGGTCCTCTTGCATGTTCTCGCTCATGAATACCACCTTTATCAAAGGTCTCTGTCCTTGTTGTACTTTCCAAGCCTGAAAACCTTTTCAATATTTACCAATTTTCCAAAAGAAATTTTTTCAATACCACCAGTTTGTGTACTCACCTATTTGTACTCACCTATTTGTGCTTGCAGGATTGAGCATTGATTCTTGGATCCCGCCTTTCCAGCCATCGGTTGTTTACAGCAATGACTCCTGTCCCATTTCCCTATCATACCTAATTTTAAAAGTATGAATAGAGTTTGCTTCCACAACCTGTTCCCCATGTGCATTCCATTTTTCCACTACTCTCACGCTAAAAGAAAACGTCCTAATATCTCTGTGACTCATCTGAGTTTCCAGTTCCCACCCATGTCCCCTCGTTCTGTTATTATTACTTGTGAACATTTCATCTATTTCCACTTTCTCAATTCCCTTGAGTATTTTATATGTCCCAATCATATCTCCTCTCTCCCTTCTTTTCTCTAGTGTCGTAAGGTTCAGTTCCTTCCGACGCTCTTCATATCCCATTCCTCATAACTCTGGGACAAGCCTCGTCGCTAACCTCTGAACCTTCTCCAGTTTCCTTATGTGTTTCTTCAGGTGGGGGTTCCATGGTGGCGTGGCATACTCTAAGACTGGTCTCACGTAGGCAGTGTAAAGCGCCCTAAAAGCCTCCTCACTTAGGTTTCTGAATGAAGTTCTAATTTTCGCCAGTGTAGAGTACGCTGCTGTCGTTTTCCTATTTATATGTTCCTCAGGAGTTAGATTAGGGGTCACATCCACTCCTAGGTCTCTTCTCGAATCGTTATAGGTAGGCAGTTCCCCTTCATTGTGTATTGTTCTTTTGGTCGCCTATCACCTGATTCCATTACCATAACTTTACATTTACTTGTGTTGAACTCCAGTAGCCATTTCCCTGACCATCTCTGCAACCTGTTTAACACCCTCTTGGAGGATCCTACAATCCTCATCTGTCACAACTCTTCTCATTAATTTTGCATCATCCGCAAACATTGACATGTAGGATTCCACTCCTGTAAACATACCATTTACGGAAATTAGAAAGAGGATTGGTCCCAGCACCGATCCTTGAGGTACTCCACTCGTTACTGTTCGCCAGTCCGACTTCTCACCCCTTACCATTACCCTCTGGCTCCTTCCTGTTAGGTAGTTCCTCACCCATGCTAGGGCCTTTCCGCTTACTCCTGACTGCCTCTCAAGTTTGTATAGCAGTCTCATGTGTGGTACTGTATCAAAGGCCTTTTGGCAGTCAAGAAATATGCAGTCTGCCCAGCCTTCTCTGTCCTGCCTTATCCTTGTTACTTTATCATAGAATTCTAAATGGTTTGTTAGGTATGATTTCCCGGTCCAGAACCCATGTTGGTGCTTGTTTACAAAACCAATGCTCTCCAGGTGCTCAACAAGTCTTAGCCTAATTATTCTTTCAAGTATTTTGTAGGGGATGCTTGTCAGTGATACGGGTCTGTAGTTAGGTGCCTCCTCCCTATCACCTTTCTTGAAAATCGGTACGACATTTGCCTCCTTCCAGCAACTGGACAATTCTCCCGACATAAGTGACTCATTAAAGATCATTGCCAGAGGCACGCTGAGAGCCTGCACTGCCTCTTTTAGTATCTACGGTGATACTTTGTCTGGTCCAACCGCTTTAGTTGGATCCAGTGTTGTCAACTGTTTCATTACCTCCTCTGCTGTCACCTCTATATCTGATAGTCTTTCATCTAGGGTAATCTCTTCTAGCAATGGGAGCCACTCAGGCTCAGTTATGAACACTCCATGGAAACTTGCATTCAGTACCTCGCAGACTCCCTTGTCGCTTTCTGTATATGCCCCTTCTGTTTTCCTCAGTCTTGTCACTTGGTCATTTACCGACATCTTCCTTCTTATATGGCTATGTAGTAATTTAGGTTGCTTTTTAGCTTTGATTGCAAAATCATTCTCATAATTTCTTTCCGACACTCGTCTTATGTTAATGTAATCATTCCTAGCTCTGTTACATCTAATCCTGTTGTCCTCTGTCCTTTGTTTTCTGTACTTCCTCCACTCCCTCCTGCTTCTCGCTTTTGCTTCCTGACACTGTCTATTAAACCATGGGTTATTATATTCCTTCCTGCTTTTTTCCTTTACTGTTGGAATATATCTCTCTTCAGCCTCCTTGCATTTCTATATGACTTGGTTCATTATTTATTGCACTGTTTTTCCTCTAATTTCTTCCTCCAACTGCGCTTCTCCCAGGAAGTCCCTTATCCTTCTGTAGCCCCCTTTTCTGTAATCAAGTCTCCTTTCCCGGGCCTCTTGTCCTTTGGTTACAATTTTAAGCTCCATCATGTAGTCAAAGACTTGGACACAATGGTCACTGGCTCCTAGTGGTATTTCATGTTCCAAATGCTCGATGTCTTCTACATTCTGGGTGAAAATGAGGTCTAATAGACTGGGCGTATCCGTTCCTTTTTCCCCTAGTGTCTTCCTTCACATGCTGTGTTAGGAAACTCCTGTCAATAACGTCTACCAGCTTCGCTCCCCAGGTCACCTTCCCGTCATTGGGATTCCTTGTTTCCCAATCTATCTCTTCATGATTTAGGTCCCCCACGACCAGCAGCTTCGCTCTCATTCTATGCACTGTTGTTGCTATTGAAGAGCCTCAAGGTGTAATACACCAATGCTGATGGGGTAACTAATAAAGCAGAAGAGGTAAAAGAAAGAGTTAGTGAGGCAGATCCTGACATAGTTGCAATAGTGGAAACTAAAATAAATGGCATGATCTCGGATGCAATCTTCCCAGAGGGGTACCAGATGATAAGAAAGGAAAGAACACAGAGACAGGGAGGGGGAGTGGCACTCCTAATAAAGCGGAAATGGAAGTTTGAAGACCTTGGGAATCCGGGTACCAATGAAAGCACGAACTCCATACATGGAACTTTGACAGTGGATGGGAAGGAGATTGTAATCATGATACTCTACAATCCCGCACCAAACAGTTGAAGGCCCAGGCAGGAGTATGAGGACAGCAACAAGGCATGTATAGATGAACTGCAGAAGGCAACAACATTAGCCCACAGAATGAGAGCGAAACTGCTGGTCATGGAAGACCTAAATCATGGAGAGGTAAATTGGGAATCAAGGAATCCCCATTGCAGGGATGAAACGTGGGAAGCAAAGTTAGTAGATGTTATAGACAGGAATTTCCGAACACAACATGTGAAGGAAGACACAAGGGAAAGAGGAGGGGATACATCAAGCCTATTAGACCTGATTTTCTCCCAGAACGTAGAAAACATCGAGAATTTGGAACATGAAATACCTCTAGGGACCAGTGACCACTGTGACCTAGTCTTTGATTTCATGATGGAACTCAAACTTTTGACCAAAGGACAAGAGGTATGGGAAAGAAAAGTTGACTACAGAAAAGGGGACTTCAGGAGGATAAGGGACTATCTGGAAGAAGATCAGTGGGAGGAAGAAATTAGAGGAAAGACAATCCAAGATATGATGGACCTAGTCACACGGAAATGCCAGGAAGCCGAAGAGAGATTTATACCAACAGTAAAAGAAAAAAGTAAGAGGGAATTTAATAACCCATGGTATAATAGACAGTGTCAGGAAGAAAAACTGAGACGCAGGAGGGAGTGGAGGAAGTACAGAAGACAAAGGACAGAGGACAACAGAATCAGATGCAACAGACCTAGGAACGATTACATTAACTTAAGAAGAGCATCGGAAAGAAATTATGAGAACGATATTGCGATCAAAGCGAAAAAGCAACTTAAATTACTAAACAGCCATATAAGACGAAAAATGTCCGGGAATGACCAAGTGACAAGACTGAGGAAAACAAAGGGGGCATATACAAAAAGTGACAAGTAAATCTGCGAGGCACTAAATGCCAGTTTCCATGGAGTGTTCACAACCGGCCTGAGCAGCTCCCATTGTTAGAAGAGATTACCCTAGATGAAAGGCTATCAGATATAGAGGTGACAGCAGAGGAGGTAATGAAACAGTTGACAACACTGGATGCAACTAAAGCGGTTGGACCAAAGTATCACCGTAGACACTAAAAGAGGCAGCGCAGTCTGTTACCACCCTTGAGACTAAATAAGGTTCTTCTCCCAGCAGTGTAAATAAATTATATTAAATCGGCCTTGCCAACATATGTCTAGGAGTTATAGATATATCACTGCATAAAATGGAGAACAATATATTTACGCTAAGGGGGACAAACATAACATTTAAATGGGAAATATAATAGCCAGAAATATTCTTCAGCATGCAATACCATAGAATAAAACTAATCAATGAGACATGAGCACTATCACCAGCACATGGATTAATCAATAGTTATACACAATCATCTAACCAGGAAATTAACATTTATACGGGCTAAAATAACAGTGACCAATGACTTAACAACATGTCTCCTCTCGATCACAGCTGCCACGCTTCTGCCCAAATCCATGCTTGCCAGGGCGGCGTCCACCACAATATCAACTAAACATCCGCATAAACTATTGTAGAAATTCTACTAACAAAATGTAGTACTAATATTCAAAACATTATTAATCTTAAGAGTAGTAAACACTGGTACAACACTCAATATAATTTAACGGCAAACAATAATGAGAATTAATCAAGGTTGAAACATAAACACTCGCTTGACAACAAATTCCCACGCTAGCCCCATCCCCATCTGGCCAACCGTCCACACGGAGAAACCATATGAGGAATCTAACTCAAAAGCCTCATACAATACAATGCAACTCAGGCACACTACAGAATGCTACAATATATCATTCAAATATCTAATATCATACAACTGGAGACAATAAAGTATATAAGCATCAAGAGAAATGTTAGAATCCTAGTAAGATTTGTAACAGTCCATCAGCGTGCCTATGGCAAGCATCTTTAATGAGACACTTATGTCGGGAGAATTGCCCGATTGCTGGAAGAAGGCAAATGTTGCACCGATTTTCAAGAAAGGTGATAGGGAGGAGGCACTTAACTATTGACCTATATCACTGACGAGCATCCCCTGCTAAATACTTGAAAGAATAATTAGGCTTCGACTGGTTGCACACCTAGAGAATATTTATTCTCTAGGTATTCTCTATTCATATAGAGAATAATAAAAAAGTCTTTGATACAGTACTGCACATGAGACTGCTATTCAAATTTGAGAGGCAGGCCGGGGTGGGAGGAAAGGCCCTAGCATGGATAAGGAACTACCTAACAGGAAGAAGCCAGAGGGTTACGGTAAGGGGCGAGAAGTCGGACAGGCGAACAGTAACGAGTGGAGTACCTAAGAATCGGTGCTGGGGCCAATTCTATTTTTAACGTACTTTAAGGACATGTTTACAGGAGTAGAATCCTACATGTCGACGTTCGCAGATGACGCAAAGTTCACCAGAAGAGTTGTGACAGATGAGGGTTGTAGGATCCTCCAAGAGGACTTGAACATTTTGCAGAAATGGTAAGAGAAATGGCTACTGGAGTTCAACACGAGAAAATGTAAAGTTATGGAAGTGGGAGTAGGTAATAGGAGACCGAAGGGACAGAACACAATGAACAGTACACAATGGGACAGTACACAATGAAATGTAGGGGAACTGTCTACCTGTAACGACGCGAGAAAGAGACCTGGGAGTAGAGGTAAAACCTAATCTAACTCCTGAGACACATATAAGTAGGATATCGACAGCAGCGTACTCTAGATTGGCAAAAGTTAGAACATCATTCAGGAATCTAAGTAAGGAGGAATTTAGGGTGCTTTACACTGCCTACGTGAGGTCAGTCTTAGAGTATGCCACCCTATCATGGAGTCCCCATCTGAAGAAATACATAAGGAAACAGAAAAAGGTTCAGAAATTTGCAACGACACTCGTCCCAGCGTTACGAGGGATGGGGAATGAAGAGCGCCTGAAGGAACTGTGCCTTATGACACTAGAATAAAGAAGGGAAAGGGAGGGATATGATAGGAACGTATGAAATACTCACGGGGATTGACAGAGTGGACATAGACGAAATGTTCACAGGGATTAGTAACAGAACGAGGGGACATGGATGGAAGTTGGAAACTCAGATGAGTCACAGAGATGTTAGGAAGTTTTCTTTTAGCGTGAGAGTAGTGGGAAAATGGAATGCACTTAAGGGCAGGATGTGGAAGCAAATTCTATTCATAATATTAAAACTAAGTATGAGAGGGGAATAGGACCGGAGTCATTGCTGTAAACAACCGATGGTTCGAAAGGCGAGATCCAAGAGTCAAAGCTCGATCCTGCAGACACAAATTGGTGAGTATAAATCGGTGAGTACAAATCACTGAGTACACACACACACACACACACAAGCGCACACTCCAACGTATGAGGTGAGTGGTGGCCGAGTGGACAGCGCTCTAGACTCGTGAACCTAGGGCCCGGAGTTCGATCCTCCAGCACCGCTGGGAAAACAAATGGGCCGAGTTTCCTTCACCCTGATGCACCTGTTACCTAGCAGTAAATGGGTACCAGGGAGTTAGACAGCTGTTACGGGCTGCTTCCTGGGTGTGTGTGTGGGGGGGGGGAGGTGAGAAGAAAATAGTAGTTAGTAACAGTAGACTGATTGACAGTTGAGAGGCGTGCCGAAAGAGCAGAGCTCAACCCCTCGCAAGCACAAGTAGGTGAATACACACACACACAGGAAGCAGCCCGTAACAGCTTTCTAATTCCCAGGTACCAATTTACTGTTTGGTGAACAAGGGCATCAGGGTGAAAAAACTCTGCTCTGCCATCCATTTCCGCCAGCATAGGAAATCGAACCCCGGACCTTACTCACAAACTACGTATCCAGCGTGCTGTCCTCTCAGCCACCAGCGCCCTAACCTGTGTACTCACCTATTTGTACTCACCTATTTGTGCTTGCGGGTATCGGGCGGGTAATGCTCTTTAGTCCCGCCTGATACCTGATAAAACTGGTATCAGGATGATATTGATGATATCAAGATACCTGGTGAAAGGGTACCAGATCGACCAGGCTGTGACTCATACGTCAGGCTGCGAGCAGCCGCGTCCAACAGCCCTGTTGACCAGTTCAGCACTTCAAGGTAACCACCTCTCAACCGTCGATCAACTGGTGAACAGATTCCTGCGCCTACTGGGCTCTATCATATCTACATTTAAAAGTGTGTATGGAGTCAACCTCCACCACATCACTTCCTAATGCATTCCATTTACTAACTACTCTGACTCTGAAAAAGTTCTTTCTAACGTCCCTGTGGCTCATTTGGATACTCAGTTTCCACCTGTGTCCCCTTGTTCGCGTACCATCAGGGTTAAACAGTTTATCCTTGTCTACCCCTGTCAATTCCCCTGACTATGTTATAGGTGGTGATCATGCCTCCCTTTACTCTTCTGTCTTCCAGTGTCGTGAGGTGCATTTCCCGCAGCCTTTCCTCATAGCTCATGCCTCTTAGTTCTGGGACTAGTCTAGTGGCATATCTCTTACCTTTTTCCAGCGTCTTGAGCTTGACAAGGGACGGGCTCCATGCTGGGGCCGCATACTCCAGGATATACTCCATACTGAAGGCTGTTCTGATGTTTGCCAGCCTCGCATATTCCGCAAATGTAATTCTTTTTCTGTGGGCTTCAGGAGATAGGTTTGGTGTGATATCAACTCCTAGATATTTCTCTCTGTCCGAGTGTGTGTGTGTGTACTCACCTATTTGTACTCACCTATTTGTGCTTGCAGGATCGAGCATTGACTCTTGGATCCCGCCTTTCCAGCCATCGGTTGTTTACAGCAATGACTCCTGTCCTATTTCCCTATCATACCTAGTCTTAAAAGTATGAATAGTATTTGCTTCCACGACATGTTCCCCAAGTGCATTCCATTTTTCCACTACTCTCACGCTAAATGAAAACTTCCTAACATCTCTGTGACTCATCTGAGTTTCCAGTTTCCACCCATGTCCCCTCGTTCTGTTATTATTACGTGTGAACATTTCATCTATTTCCACTTTGTCAATTCTCCTGAGTATTTTATATGTCATTATCATATCTCCTCTATCCCTTCTTTTCTCTAGTGTCGTAAGGTTCAGTTCCTTCAGACGCTCTTCATATCCCATCCCTCGTAACTCTGGGACAAGCCTCGTCGCAAACCTCTGAACCTTCTCCAGTTTCCTTATGTGTTTCTTCAGGTGGGGGCTCCATGATGGCGCGGCATACTCTAAGACTGGTCTCACGTAAGCAGTGTAAAGCGCCCTGAAAGCCTCCTCATTTAGGTTTCTGAATGAAGTTCTAATTTTCGCCAGTGTAGATTACGCTGCTGTCGTTATCCTATTTATATGAGCCTCAGGAGTTAGATTAGGTGTCACATCCACTCCCAGATCTCTTTCTCGAATCGTTACAGGTAGGCTGTTCCCCTTCATTGTGTACTGTCCCTTTGGTCTCCTATCACCTGATCCCATTTCCATAACTTTACATTTACTGGTGTTAAACTCCAGTAGCCATTTCCCTGACCATCTCTGCAACCTGTTTAAGTCCTCTTGGAGGATCCTACAATCCTCGTCTGTCACAACTCTTCTCATTAATTTTGCGTCATCCGCAAACATTGACAAACATTGTGTGTGTGTGTGTGTGTGTGTGTGTACTCAACTAATTGTACTCACCTAATTGTGCTTGCGGGGGTTGAGCTTTGGCTCTTTGGTCCCGCCTCTCAACTGTCAATCAACTGGTGTACAGTTTCCTGAGCCTACTGGGCTCTATCATATCTACATTTGAAACTGTGTATGGAGTCAACCTCCACCACATCACTGCCTAGTGCATTCCATTTACTAACTACTCTGACACTGAAAAAGTTCTTTCTAATGTCTCTGTGGCTCATTTGGGTACTCAGCTTCCACCTGTGTCCTCTTGTGTGTGTGTGTGTGTTGTGTGTGTGTGTGTGTGTGTGGTGTGTGTGTGTGTGTGTGTGTGTGTGTGTGTGTGTGTGTGTGTGTGTGTGTGTGTGTACTCACCAAGTTATGTTTGCGGGGGGTTGAGCTCTGGCTCTTTGGTCCCACCTCTCAACCGTCAATCAACAGGTGTACAGATTCCTGAGCCTATTGGGCTCTATCATATCTACACTTGAAACTGTGTATAGAGTCAGCCTCCACCACATCACTTCCTAATGCATTCCATTTGTCAACCACTCTGACACTAAAAAAGTTCTTTCTAATATCTCTGTGGCTCATTTGGGCGCTCAGTTTCCACCTTTGTCCCCTTATGCGTGTGCCCTTGTGTTAAATAGCCTGTCTTATCTTACCCTATCATTCCCTTCAGAATCTTGAATGTGGTGATCATATCCCCCCTAACTCTTCTGTCTTCTAGCGAAGTGAGGTTTAATTCCCGTAGTCTCTCCTCGTAGCTCATACCTCTCAGCTCGGGTACAAGTCTGGTGGCAAACCTTTGACCCTTTTCCAGTTTAGTCTTATCCTTGACTAGATATGGACTCCACGCAGGGGCTGCATACTCCAGGATTGGCCTGACATATTTGGTATACAAAGTTCTGAATGATTCTTTACACAAGTTTCTAAAGGCCGTTCTTATGTTAGCCAACCTGGCATATGCTGCTGATGTTATCCTCTTGATATGAGCTTCAGGGGACAGGTCTGGCGTGATATCAACCCCCAGGTCTTTCTGTCTCTCTGACTCTTGAAGTATTTCATCTCCCAAATGATACCTTGTATCTGGTCTCCTGCTTCCTACCCCTATCTTCATTACATTACATTTGCTTGGGTTAAACTCTAACAGCCATTTGTTCGACCATTCCTGCAGCTTGTCCAGGTCTTCTTGAAGCCTCAAGCTGTCCTCCTCTGTCTTAATTCTTCTCATAATTTTGGCGTCGTCAGCAAACATTGAGAGGAATGAGTCTATACCCTCTGGGAGATCATTTACGTATATCAGAAACAGGATAGGTCCAAGCACAGAGCCCTGTGGTACTCCACTGGTGACTTCACGCCATTCTGAGGTCTCACCCTTCACTGTAACTCTCTGCTTCCTATCGCTTAGGTACTCCCTTTTCCACTGGAGAGCCCTACCAGTTACTCCTGCCTATTTCTCCAGCTTATGCATCAACCTTTTATGTGGTACTGTGTCAAAGGCTTTCCAACAGTCCAAAAATATGCAGTCTGCCCATCCTTCTCTTTCTTGCTTAATCTTTGTCACCTAATCGTAGAATTCTATCAAGCCTGTACGGCAAGATTTACCCTCCCTGAACCCATGTTGATGGGTTGTCACGAAGTCTCTTCTCTCCAGATGTGTTACTAGGTTTTTTCTCACAATCTTCTCCATCACCTTGCATGGTATACAAGTTAAGGACACTGGCCTGTAGTTCAGTGCCTCTTGTCTGTCACCCTTTTTGTATATTGGTACTACATTAGCAGTCTTCCATATTTCTGGTAGGTCTCCCGTTTCCAGTGACCTACTATACACTATGGAGAGTGGCAAGCAAAGTGCTCCTGCACACTCTTTCAATACCCATGGTGAGATTCCGTCCGGCCCAACAGCTTTTCTCACATCCAGCTCCAATAGGTGCTTCTTGACTTCATCTCTTGTAATTTGGAACCTATCCAAGGTCACCTGGTTTGCTGCCACCTCTCCCAGCGCCGTGACATCTCCCTGTTCTATTGTAAAGTCCTCCTGGAACCTTTTGTTGAGTTCTTCACACACCTCTTTTCATTCTCTGTGTACCTGTCCTCGCCCACCCTAAGTTTAATCACCTGTTCCTTCACTGTTGTCTTCCTCCTGATGTGACTGTGTAGTAGCTTTGGTTCGGTCATGGCTTTATTAGCTATATCATTTTCATACCTTTTCTCAGCTGCTCTTCTCACACTAACATACTCGTTCCTGGTTCTCTGGTATCTCTCTCTACTTTCTGGTGTTCTGTTATTACGGAAGTTCCTCCATGCCCTTTTGTTCAGCTCCTTTGCTTTCATCGTTCCCTATTAAACCACGGATTCTTCCTTTGCTTCTCCGTTTTTTCCTGTTGGGCTGGGACAAACCTGCTTACAACCTCCTGACATTTTTGGGTGACATAGTCCATCATGTCTTGTACGGACTTGGTTCCGAGTACTGTGTCCCAATGTATATCCCATAGGAATTTATTCATCTCCTCATAGTTTCCCTTTCGGTACGCCAGTCCTTTGGTTCCCAGTTCTTTTTTGGGGGTGATAATTCCTAGCTCAACCAGGTACTCAAAGCTCAATACACTATGATTACTCATTCTCAATGGGGCTTCCAACTTAACTTCCCTTATATCCGACTCATTTAGGGTATATATCAGATCAAGCAAGGCTGGTTCATTCCCTTCTCTCATTCTTGTCGGTCCCTTGACGTGTTGAAGTCTCCCATGATTAGTAGTCAGGACCCGTTTCTGCTAGCCACAGAAGCTGCTCTCTCTATTATATTCATGGTGGCCGAGTTGTTTCTATCATATTCCTGTCTGGGTCTTCTGTCATTCGGTGGGGGGTTATATATGACTACTACTATAATTTCTGTCCTCCAGTTGCTATGGTGCCTGATATGTAGTCACTGAAACCTTCACAGTTCTGAATTACCATCTCTTCGAAACTCCAACCTTCTCTTAGTAGCAAAGCTACACCACCTCCTCCTTTCCCTTCTCTCTCTTTTCGCACTACATAATAGCCCTGTGGAAACACTGCGTTTGTTATGATTTTGTTAGCTTTGTTTCTGTGAGTGCTATTATGTCTGGTTTTCTTCTAGTGCCCTTTCTCCGAGTTCACTTGTATTATTTGTAATCCCATCTATGTTAGTGTACATTGCCTTGAAGCTCACTTTCTTCTGTTCATTTTCATGTCCCTTTCTGGCGAGCATTCTGCTGGTGTGGGAAGCTGTTCCGTGGATGAGAAGATCTGTGAGGTGGTTCGCAGGGTCTCAGAAGATTTTGGGTGGGGTTGAGGGTTTAAGGGATGAGGGGACAGGTAGTGTGTGGGTTGGAAATAGGGGGGACATGGAGGATACGGGGTGAGGAGGGAGGAGGGATACTGAGGGTATAGGATGAAGGGGGAGGGGGACAGGGGGGAAAGGTGGAGGGGGAACATGATGGGAATGGGGAAGGGTGTCAGG
>WNGS01030229.1:0-37870 GCA_020271785.1 Procambarus virginalis
ATGAAATGCAAAGGTAACCAAGGCGAGAGAATGATTGTAGATAAAGGCAATTTCAGAATCAAGAAACTGAGGGTCGCTGATGCGTAGAGCGCGGAGGAAGAGAGAGACGAGGACACTTTTCTTAACAGAAGGGGGATGGTAGGAAAGAAGTGAATGTACAACTCATTGTACATTCACTTCACGGGACACATCTCCTGTCCACGAGGCTAACCATAGTCCGTGCTTCTTGCCCAGCTCCTGTGCCAGGTAAGTTACGGGCTCACCGTAGCCCGTGCTACTTGGAACTTGTTCCGAGTAGCTGAATCTATAACAACAACATACTTCCTCATCACAATCGACTTGAGAATGGTCCAGGACGGACGAAACGTCGTCGTCTCTTCACCTTCTAGTGTGTGGTCTGGTCAACATACTTTAGCCACGTTATTGTGACTCTCGCCTGCATTAAGGGCCATTCTTCTGCAGTTTTGGCCAGACAGCTTGTTAATGAGATGGGCCTTGGATTTTCTGGTCTTTAGGTTTTGAATGGGAACTATAATTTCACTGTTCCAAGAGAGTGGTCGGTTTCTTGTCACCCATACTCTGTTGATGAGATTCAAGAAGGCTTCTTCACCCTTTTCTCCTAGCTTGACTAGCAGTTTAAGTGATTTTGTCCTCGCCTGGAGCTGTATTTTTTGTTTTCTTTGTAGCACTTCTGAGTTCTTTCAGATTGAAAGGTTGGTCTAGTTCGTCAGGTAAGCTAAAGCATCATCTATTTTTTTCCATCTTGCTGCTTGAAGTCTTTGTTGGTGAGTCAGTTGCTTGAGGAAGTTGAGTGGAACTGGCTCTTGAAGCAAATAGATTTGCTAACCTTTCTTCTTGTTGCTCTGGATGAACATGGTGCGGCGGAGCAGGAGGCGATTTTCTTTGGCCTTGTTGATCTACCTCCAGATGTCACCCAAGGATGTATGCTGATTTAGCTTGACACACCACTCGAGCCATTTTTCTTCTCTGATTTTTGCTGTTTCTTCGTGCACATGATCTGGACAGCTCTAAGAAGTCCTAGATTAGCTTCGGTTCTATCTCTTCTGAAATTCTTTCGTGCACGATTTAGTCTGTTGTAGCTCTTTGATCCTATCACAGTAATACCAATGGTCCTTGTGTTGTTGGGTAATTGTTTTCCTCTTGGGATGGCGTGATTTGCTGCTCTATGTATTGCATTTACTAAATCTTTTTCCATTTCTTCGGTGTTGTCAGGAGAAGTGTTTTTGGTGCCAAGTTTCGAGAGCTACTGAAACTTCGTCCAATCTGCCTTGATAAAGTCCCATCCGGGATCGGGAGCTGGAGGTCTGGGAGGTAGTGCTATATTAATAACTGTTTTTTGTAGCAAAGTGGTCACTAGTCAGAACATGTCACTGACCAATGACACAACTCATAAATACTGGTGGAGACAAACGTGAGATCCAGCTTTCCCCCCAGTGTGGGTTGGTTCCGTCGAATTAAGCAGACTGATTTCTGGCACTTCATCCAAAAGGTGTTCAATATGTCTTCCGTTGGCGTCGGTTCTTGCTGAATCAAGTAGTAATTCACTATGAGCGTTAAAGTCGCCAGAGATGATAGTAGGTGTAGTGACTGCTATTTCAAAGATTGTTGAGAGATCCATGTCATGTTCTCTCTGGCTCTTGTATACATTGAAGATGGACAGCGTTGAGTTCCCATAGTGAGCTTAACTCCCATAATTTCGACGTTCTCGCCACAGTTGGGCAGGTCTGTGATTGCCGTGGCATTGATATGATTTCTTACTAGAATTGAAATGCCTCTGGTGCCACCTTGTGCCATGGGCAGTGGAATCCTTGATATCCTGGGATATTGATATATCTGTCAGTCCTGGTGAGTGTTTCTTGAAGTAGAACAATATCAATGCTATCCTTGAGAAGCACTGCTCTGAGTGTTTGTGCTTTGTTTTTGAATCCTTGAATATTCCATTGTATAATTTTGAGATTGTCCATTTTTCCGTTATAGTGGAATCATTGAGTCCATGGTTTTTACAGTACTGGTTTTCCCGACTGTTTGTGTCTTCTTGCTGGAGTGGAGACTTTCTTCTTGGTGGGTGAGGAGACTCCTGGTTGGGCCGAAGCGCCCCTGCTACATCCAGCCACTGGGGCACCCGATGATGTGGGATCATCATTCCTGCCTGGGAGGTCCCGGAGGCAACGGCAGGCATGTTCGCCCTGCCGCCCTGATCCATTCTGTTGCTGTCTCCCAGTGGAGCAGCACCCCCCTGCCCCTCCAGTTGTTGGAGGCCCGTCCTTGCCCAGACCAGAAGACCCGGCGCGCCAGACTGATCTTCATTTATTCGGACTTGCCGAGGAGTGTACCACTGGCTTTTTACCGAGGGTCTGGTCGATTGGGGTCTAAAAGTTGTTACTTTGGGTTGCTGGGTTGATCCGAAAGCTAGTATTCTTTTTACCCTTTCTGGACATCGTTTGTTCCCCGTGATGTGTATCCCCGCAGTTCGGGCATTTTGCTTTCGTTTGTTTCCTTCTTTGTGCAGATTCTTGCATATGTCGGTATTGTGGAGCTCGCTACATACACCACATCGTTCCGGGCCTCTGCAGCCATCTTTGTGGTGGCCGAAGCGCTGACATCTGTAACAGCGCATGGGTTCTGGGTTGTACAGTCTCAGCCTGAATTGACCATAGATGCCAACACTCAGAGTGTTGATGCGAGGTCCTTTTATTGTTACAAGAACCTGTCTTGTTTCAATATTGTTGTGCTTGCATCTTTCCGCCGTTGTGACATTTGGGCATTCTAGGAGTCTGTTTGCATGAACTTCGACCGGGAAATTTTGAACTATCATTTTGGTGATTTTTTTTTCTGGTTTCAGTTCAACTAGGTGTTCTGTGTTCCTGAGGTTTGTGATTATATCCGATTAGCTGTGGATATGTTATATCTACCTCTAATGTCGGGCTTGGCTCTAATATCTGATCCTGGATTATTCTTTCCCATGCGGCAATATATGCATAAGTGGACCATCTACTGTTTTTTTTGATTTTGAATATGGTCCTTGGCATTGGTTTGGTGCTGCTCTTGAGTCTGGTTGGCTTCTAGTTTGGTTCTTTGGATGATTCTTCGGTTCTTCTTCGTTTGTTCGCCTTCCGTTGCCTACAAGTTGCCACGGTGCTTCGTTTAGGGTTGGTCGTCTTCAGCAATTTTCCTTGCTCTTGCTACTAGATCACTGTGTCCTTCTGACGTTAATAATTCAAGAAGGATGCTTAGGAAAGTCATATCCTGGTGAGACATGGTTACACTGTGCTAAAAGAGTAACTGAGGGAGTGACTGTAACTGTGTACTGCTACACTCAGCGACTTCGATGGTCCACAAATCTCGACTCGTATATAGTTCCTTTCACCGGCAGGCGGACTAACACCTGATCTCCTTCTTGAAATCTCCTGCCCTTCGCCTTCCTGTCGTGATATCTCACCATCTCTGCCTGGGACGTTCTCAAATTTTCCTTGGCCAAATCTCTGGCCCTAGAGAGTTGCTCTCTAAAAGTTTTCACATATTGTCCCACATCCACTTAGGCCTATCCACGGTGAGCTGCTCCTTCAGCGCACCCACTGGGCTCCTCACGGAGTGTCCGTACACCAGTTGAAATGGGGTGAATTCGAGTGATTCTACTACCGCATCCCTGATGGCGAACAAGACGGATGGTAATGTCTCGTCCCAAACTACTCCCTTCCTCAGCGCAGTATATCCTCAACAAGCTCTTTAGCGTTCCATGGAATCGTTCCAATGCTCCCTGCGACTGAGGGTGATACGGTGACGAGCGCACTCTCTCTACCCTCCATCCTTTCACAGTTTCCCTAAACAACTTCGACTGGAAGACACTCCCCTGATCCGTCTGGATAACCTTGGGCATTCCTACCCACGCAATGTAGTTCTGTAGTCTATCCAGAACGGCTCTCGATATCACTCTTCTCAGGGGGATCGCTTCGGGGAAACGGGTGGCTGTGCACATTATGGTCAGTAAATACTCGTGGCCTCTTCTGGTCCTTGGCAAGGGACCTACACAGTCTATCAAGACACTCTCAAAAGACTCGCCAAATGCCGGTATGGGCTTTAAAGGTGCCTTCGGTATAGCCGGAGCCGGCTTACCTGCACGTTGGCACGCCAAACATGTTTTACAATACTGCTTTACGTCCTTCCACACGTTCGGCCAGTAGAAGTGCTCCTGCACCTTATTTAAGGTCTTCTTCACCTCTAAGTGCCCTGCCATATCTACGGAGTGGGCTAGTTCTAGCACTGCCGCCCTAAACTCCTTCGGCACTAACACTTGCTGCTTCTCCAACCAGACCTTATCTGCGCCGGCCTTGTCCAGTCGCCACTTCCTCATTAGTACGTCATCGTCCAAGTAGTAATACACGGGGGACTCCGGACATTAGTTTCCCCCTTTTGCCTCCCTGATTAGATCTATAAACTCCTCTTTCTGAGCCCTAATCAGGTCCGCTCGGTTCACGCTGAACCTTTCAGGTAGGGTCATCTTCACTTTCTGTCTCCTCGAATCCTCATTCTTCTGAGCTGGATCTTCACCGAACAGCCTAGACATGTCCATGTTGACCTCCTCCCTTGGTGGAGTCGACACTGCCACATAATCTTCAGTGTCAACCTCGGTGGCTACATCCGAATCTGTCACTACACAGGCCGGGTATACAATGACTTGATTGTCCTCTGTTTCATCTTCGAGGATGCTGGCTAGATCTACCTTGTCCGGTGTTCCACTTGTACCGCGATCCTTCTGGTACTCCTCCAGCATGGCTTTTATTATCAGCTCTGGCAACACCTTGGACCCACACAAGTCGTTCCCCAGTATCACTTGGACTCCTGGAACAGGTATGTTGAGGCACACTCCCAACATCACCTCCGCCGACAAATAATCTGACTTCAACTTGACAGCACACATGGGCATGTCACTCTTAGACAACAACCCATGAACCTTTATCCTCCTACTGCCAGCTAACAGTCGATCATTTCCTATTAGGCCTCTCAGAATCAAACTCTGATTGACTCCAGTATCCCTGAGGATACTAACCTCCACCTCGGGTTGACCCTCTATGCCGACCCAACCTTTATTGATGAACGGCCTATACCACTCGTTCATCAAATCTACCTTCTGTGGTTTGTCATGTTGTACATCAACGTACTTCTTCCGGGGATCACATGTGGTCAGGGTCACGACTCTCTTGCCCTGCCGGCAATCTCGCATCATGTGACCCGATCTGTTGCACTTGTAGCATCTCATTTGGGAAAAATGTCTCCTATACGCCCCCGAGTGACTCTGACTCTGCCCACTTGTATTGGAATTCCTCGGGCCAGACGTACTACTCGTACTCTGTGGATCTTCATTGGACTCTTGTCTCCTCTGCACATTTTTATTTTCCTGCTTACTTCCAGCAGGTAGACTCGGCAACTTTCCTTCCTGGGGCTTAAAGCTAGCTGGTCTGCTTGTCTGCCCCCCAAAACCCCTTCCTCCCCCAGACTCCACCGGGTCTGCTATTGCTGCGTCTCGCCTCGCTTCTCACTCTGTTCTCCCTCAAGCTCTTGTATCATATCCGCCCTATCTGCGGCATCTTTCCCCTCCTTTATCCCTGCTTCTTGGAGCTTGAACTTTGTTTCGGGATGCATCATCTCCAAGAACTTCTCCATAACCATCAGTTGCTTCAGGTCAGCGTAAAATCCAACTCCAGCAGCCTCAATCCACTTCTGGAATCGTCTTTCCAGATCCCTTGCTGTCTCAGCAAAGGTACATGCTCCAACTTTGATCATCTCTCTGAAGCGCTTCCTATAAGCTTCTGGGGTTAACTGGAACGAGCGCAATATGCTGCTCTTTACTGTGGCATAATCCTGGCACTCTTCTAGTGACAGTTGGGTGTAAGCCTCCCTGGCTGCACCGGTCAATCTTAACTGGACCAGCTGGGCCCATTCCTCCTGTGGCCATTCCTTGATACTGGCTACTTTTTCAAAGTGCTCGAAAAAACTCTCTGCCTCTTCGGGAACAAACAAGGGAATGTCCTTCTCCCTAACCCTAACATCTGGTGAGTGTGATACCTGGGTGGTGCTCTCTGGCAACCCATGTTCAATCCTTTGTTCAGCCAAGGTTCTGTTCGCTTCTATCTGCATTTGTTTTGTTTTCTCTTTTTCTTTCTCCACCTCTAGCCTGGCTTTCTCTTTTTCTTTCTCTTGTTCCAACTCCAGTTCCCTCATTCTGGTTTTCTCTTTTTCTTTCTCCACCTCTAGCCTGGCTTTCTCTTTATCCCTCTCGGCTTCATTTTTCATCTGGAGTTCTAATTTCATCTTTTCCAGCTGGAACTGTCTCTCCTTGTCCTTATGCTGCATCTGGAGCTCTAACTGGAACCTTTCCAGACTCCTGTTCCGGCTACTCCTGCTACTGAGGCTACTCTTGCTGCTCCTACTCGATCCCTGGGATCTCACTTCATCCTGCCCATCATCCTCCTTTCCACTTTCAGCTCCTTTCTGGGCTCCTTGCTCTTCCCCTTCACTTTTGGCTCTTAACTGCCTCAGGATCTCATCCTTCATCCCAGCTACTTTAGATGCTTTCAACCTAATGCCGCATTTTTCTGCTATTTGTTTTAATTGATCCCTCTTCCAACCTTGCAAGTCCTCAGGCTTGCCTGACTCCTCAAATGCCTGCACCTTATCCATCTTGTCCTGTGAGTCTTCCCAAGAGAGAGAATATACACCTGCGGTCGCACAGTTTATCTATTTCAACAAGGGGGTGTACAAATCCACTCTTGGACAGGGTGTGGGTGTGTCAGTTCACTCTCCCGGACACAGGCCTCCAATTTATTGTAGAGTGGGTTGGTGCTGTTGTCGTGTTGTTGATCCTTCTTTACGGACAACCCAACCCACAACTCGGTAGAGTGCTTATACTTTTGCAAACTCGTTGGAAGAAGTGGTTAGAGGTATTTGTTTGGGTTTAAACTGTTAGTAGATAGAGGTATGGGAATTGATTTGGAGGAAGGATGTAATAAAAGTATGTGTTTGCGGGAGAAAGGAATTGGCAAAATGATCAGGAAAGAGAAGGGCCTCAAAATAAAAATTCACTTAGGGTATATTACACAAACAGTAGAAGTCTTAGAAATAAAATTAACGAATTAAATGCTCTTGTCTGCACAGAAAAAATAGATATTATTGCACTTACCGAAACGTGGATAAATGTTGATAATAGAGAACTATTAGCTGAATATCAAATAAATGGATTTAAACTATTTCACACAGATAGATATATTAGACGAGGAGGTGGAGTAGCCATATACGTTAGGGACAATTTGAAATGTAGTCTCAAAGAGGGAATCAAAACTGAGCCACACACAGAAACTATTTGGATAGAATTAAACGAAAAAGCAAATAATATTATAATAGGAGTTATATATAGGCCACCAAATTTAGACAGAACGGAAGCAAAGCATCTATGGGATGAAATATCTAGGGCATCTAGATCTAACAATATTTATGTCATGGGTGACTTTAATTATAGTGGAATAAACTGGTTGAACAAAACAGGGAATAATGAAGCAGAAGATTTTCTAGAATTAATTGACGATTGCTTTCTTACGCAACACATTAAGGAACCAACACGGGAAAATAATATTTTAGATTTAGTGTTAACTAACAGGGAAACACAAATTAATGACATCGAAATAGGGAGTGAGCTAGGGAACAGTGATCACAAAGAAATCAGATTTAGCATAGAATGGAGTAGACCTGTAGGAGAAAATTCTGTTAAAGTGCCAGATTTTCGAAAAGCTGATTTTAATAGCCTAAGAAATTTTTTGGGTCAAATTGATTGGAAAGTCTTGGGTATGGGGTGTGGGACGGTCTGGGAGCGAGACATGAACCCAGTGATAGGTGATGTAAATGGGGATTTCAATGTGGATTCAATATATAACTTATTTAAGAATATTCTAAACAAAGCACAGAAACGTAGTATACCACACAAATTGAATAGATCGATTACTAATGACCCAAAGTGGATAACAAAGAATTTGAAAAACCTTATAGGTAAAAAGAGAGCTTGGTACAAAAGGATTAAAAATGGGGAGGTCACTTTAGAACAGGAATTCGTTCAACTGGTTAAAAATGTTAAAAAAGAGATAAGGAAAGCAAAAAGAAACTATGAAGTTCGTATAGCAGGGCAAGCAAAGACAAATCCTAAAGGGTTTTTTCAGTTATATCGAACTAAGACTAGGGAAAGGATAGGCCCATTAAAAACTGAGACAGGTCAAATAACAGATAGTGATGAAGAGATGAGTAGTATATTTGTTACGACTCTGGGTTCTTTAGATGGAAACCAGAGGTCAAAATTGAGCTTATTAAACTACAATATGGCATGGGACGCATAGAGAGCTGAAGTTGTTTGTAATCTTCCCTGCCAGAAGTAAGACTATTCTTGTTGCTCACAAAGCATTTAGACTCTTAAACTTGTTGTGGATTAAGTAACATTGTTATAAGTTTAACTACCCGTAGAACGAGGAAAGTAGCAATATGAGGCATAAGGGGAAGATGTTTTAATGTGTATAGCTGAATGATCAATTGGGCTCTTCCCGGCACCACACGCATGCTGCAGGCTGCTCGAGACTGAGGCGGCCTTCTCTGCTGGCTGACTGTGGTGTTTGGACGTGCTTCTCCTTCCTCTTAATTCTTTATTTCTGTGACTTAGTTTGGTTAAGTACTCCATACTCATTTTTGTATATGTCTGGCATACCCATTGTTCTATGTGTAGAGTAGTATACCTGGGGTGTAGTATGTGTTTTTAAGTGTTTATCTTACCTGTTATGCTAACGGGGGTCCCAGTGTAAACACATGGTCCCCTACCCTAAGCTGACTATACTTCAAGTGTTTTATAGTAGAGCTTTACCCTAGCTTGTTTTCAGTGTAAACCCTTGTATCCTGCCTATGTGGACCAAGGCTTTTAACGTAAGATTGTGTGGTAAAGTTAGTATTAAAATGTTATTGGTGTGATTGTGTATAGGGGGTGTTAAGGGGTTAATAAATAAGTAAGTTTGAACAGAGTATCCCTTTTTCCTGTGTGGGAGTACAATAATCTATTCCTAGACTAACCGGGTATAGTAGCAAGCATTTATTACTGTGGATATTTTACTTTGGGGGCCGGGCCTTTTAGTTCTCTCATTTTTGATACCTCTGTATTCTATTTACCCTTACCCCTTAATAGTACCAGTTTCCCCATAGCAAGCCCACTACCTTTTATAACAAGTGGTTGGCCAGTCCGGGAAGAACTGTATTATTGTAAAAAATTAGATCTTTGAATGCCAAAACTAAAAAATTCTTGTTTCCGCAGAACGGTTGTGTGCTAGCCTAGGGTCCAGCTCATCTGGCGTAGGACATTCATTGCACTGACGGGACACCCAGCTGGATCTCTTCACGATTAAGGTTAGTGTGGCCTTGTGTTAGGGGCCGTGCAAATTTTTGTTTTTTTCCAATTTTAATTTTAATTTTTTCTGTGGCTAGGAGCTAAAATTTTTAGTGATGTCATCCAAAATGCAGAGACTGGCAGCGGAGCCTTCATTGGTGGAAATAAAGAAACTTACCAAGTCTAATTTAGTATTGTTAGGCAAGGAATTTGGTCTGGAATTAAATGCCGCAAATAAAAAGTGGATCTTGTTGAATGAAATAGTACAACATTGTATCGATGATCGAAGGACTATTGGCAGATGATACTCCTTTATGCCAGCCTAGCCAAGCAGAAAGTGCAGCTCATACAGAGAGAGAGTTAGCTCTAGAGTTAGCAAAAATAAAATTAGAGGAGCAAAGACTCAAAACCGAGGAGGCTAGAATTAGAGCGACTGCCCCTAGACCTCCACCTGCCGGGGATTCAAACCCCAGGCATTATGAGAAGAAGCATAACTTGCCTGAATTTTCAGAGTCGGATCCTGAAAGGTTTTTCAACCATTTTCAGAGATTGGCCCTGTCCATGACCTGGCCAAAGGAAGAGTGGGTGAAAATCCTACAGGGAAGACTAAGGGGTAAAGCCCAAGATATTTTTATTAATATGCCTGACGACGAGTGTTTTGAATATGATAAAGTCAGGGAACGAATTTTGAGGGCGTATGAAATTACTCCTGAAGCTCACCGCCAAGCTTATCGCAACCTTAGGCCTACACACAACCAACCGTTCACGGAATTCGCGACTGATCAAAGTAGGCTGTTTGATAAATGGATTCGCTCGGCTAAAGCCGAAACATACGAGGCATTGAAAGACCTAGTCTTAAAGGAACAAAATTTATAGATAGTATGCCAGACATGGTAGCTCAGTACTTAAGAGGAAGGGTAGAGTTAAATTCTAAAATAGGGGATTTGGCCAAGATGGCAGAAAACTACCAGTTGGCGGCAAAAGGCCCAATAAAAATAATTTTACCCCACAGAGTAGCAAAACTTATACCCACAGCCAGTCCAGACCAGCTCATTCTAAACCTTTACCTAATGCACCTTCTGTTTCAGACATAACTAACCCTGTTAAATTGTCTAGCCCCACGACACTAAAGAGTGAACCGAAGGGTAATTCGGTTAGTAATGTCTCTTCTCCCCGACGTTTCTGTGGTCATTGTAAAAGTTCAACCCACAATATTAGCCGTTGTTGGCAACTGTACCCGGAAAAAAGACCGAATGCTCTCGTTGTGACACAGGGCTTGAGGCTTTCTTAAGGGTTAGGGAGTAAGACTTCCAACCCACAGTGGTTGGACCTGCTTACCCCATTCTTATCGAAAGGGAGACTACTTTTGTCTGAGGGTTCTTCCTGGAGGGACGTGGTGATCTTCCGAGACACCGGTGCCATCCAGACTTTAATTTTAGAGAGTGCTTTGCAAGGTGCCAATACTCTCGACACTGGAGAGGTGGTACTGGTCGAGGGTGTCACTAGTGATACTCGAGCAGTACCCCTCCGTAAGGTTACCCTGGAATCTGATTTCCACAAGGGTATTTGTACAGTCGGAGTCACTTCGTACCTACCTTTCCCTAATGTTGATGTAATATTGGGTAATGATTTAGCCGGGGAAAGGTAGGGGACTCCAGACTGCCTGTTATGTTGCCTACCCCAAAGGTTTGCCTGGATCCACCCGCCGCAGAGGATAATGTTGTGTACCCTGCGTGCGTGGTGACTAGGTCTATGGGACTTAAATGTAAGGGCAGCCCTGTGCTTGCCAAGGTGGTAAATCCCGAGGACACGAGGGACTTTCCGAGTGGTGAAAGCCCAGTGGACCTTGCGGACACATTCATGGCCCGACTCGATGACGGGGCCGAGGACATTGTGGAGAGCCTGCCACCGCCGCCTACCGAGAGTAGTGGGGAGGTGGAGGAGAACACTGTTGAGCCTCGGCCAATGGCATCTGACCAAGGCCTGGATGCCTCCTTGAGTGAGTTACAAAAAGCTGACCCCAGTCTTGCAGATTGTCACGAGACAGCCGTCTCTAGGGAGGAAATTGTAGACGCAGCAACTGGGTACTACTACAATGATCGGATTTTGATGAGAAAATGGAGACCTCAGAGTGCTCCCTTGTCAAATGAGTGGGAGGTAGTCCACCAGGTTATGTTGCCGACCTGCTATAGAGAGAGAGTTTTGTCAGCTGCCCATGATGATCCTATGGGGGGACATCAAGGCATTAATATTACCTATCACAAAATCTGCAAGTATTTTTTCTGGCCCAAGCTGAAAAGCGATGTGGCAAAATTTTGTAATGCATGTATTGCTTGTCAACTTGTTGGGAAACCAAACCAGACTCCACCTAAAGCTCCTCTTAAGCCTATTGTCGTGCCGGAGGAACCATTTTCTCATGTGGTAATGGACTGTGTTGGTCCATTACCTAGAACTAAGTCTGGTAATATTTACCTAATTACGATGATGTGTATCACGACTCGTTACCCAGAGGCTTTTGCTGTAAGGAACATCCGAGCAAAGACTGTTGTTGCTCGTATGTTGCAATTTTTTTCCACTTTTGGACTGCCTCGGGTTGTGCAGACTGACAATGGTACTAACTTTAAGTCTGATATTTTTGAACAATTTTGTAAGGACCATGGAATAACTCATAAGGTTTCCAGCCCATACCATCCACAGAGTCAGGGGGTCATTGAAAGGTTCCATCTAACTCTGAAGCAGATGTTGAAGACATCGTGCGAGAGTTCCCATACCTTCTGGGACGAGAACTTGCCGTATGTTTTGTTTGCTGCTAGGGAGGGGTTGCAAAGTTCACTGGGTTGTTCTCCTTTTGAGTTAGTCTTTGGCCATAAAGTTCGTGGACCCTTGCAAATGTTACAGGAGAATCTGTTAGGGAACGTAACGTTAACCGAAGGTTCGGCTTTCTTTGCGCAACACCACCAGAGACTCAAGGACTGCAAGGCTGCGGCACTAAAGTATCTTGGGAAGGCCCAAGAGAATATGAAAGAACGGAACGATGCCAAGGCTAAGTTGCGGGTATTTCAGCCCGGTGACCCTGTCCTGGTACTAAAGCCTCGACTGGGGAGCACTATGTCCCACAAGTACGAGGGCCCCTACATTGTGACAGAGAAGACTGGGGACCTCACGTACAAAGTGAGACACTCTGATAAGCGTAAACAGGTAATGCTCGTACACGTGAATCGGCTGAAGAAGTTCCAGGGCCCCAGGCCCATTGCACTAACCAATGTTTCCATTTCCAGTGAGGGAGGGGATGATTGTTCTGGGGACCCAACTAATCTCATTCTCAATAATTCTAGTTCTGTGAATGCTGTGGAGGAGGGACTGTCCCATTTGCAGATGTCCTAACGTGACGAGGTGCAGTCGTTGCTTGACGAGTTCTCCAGTCTGTTCGGGGAGGTCCCGACCTAGACTGATGCCATTTACCATGATGTCGAGTTGACGGACTACAACCTTCCATTCGCCTTCAACCTTATCGGATGAGTCCGGAAAAGAAGGCCATCGTACGGAAGGAGGTCGACTTCTTGCTCCAGCACGGCCTCATCAGGCCGAGCCAGGGCTCTTGGTGCTCGCCCTGCCTTTTGGTCCCCAAACCAGATGGCTCCTGGCGATTATGCACCGATTATCGGCAGATCAACAAGGTGACCATAGTGGATGCCTATCCGTTGCCACGTCTCGAGGACTGTATCGACGAAATCGGGAACGCCACGTATGTGTCTAAATTCGATCTCTCGAGAGGGTACTATCAAATCCCGCTCACTGAACGTGCTAAACAACTAACGGCGTTTGTGACACCCGAGGGTGTGTTTTAGTATCAAGTGTTACCATTCGGCTTGCGTAATGCCCCTGCCACGTTCCAGAGGCTAATGAACTCTTTGCTCGCTAATGTGCCAAATTGTCGGGCGTATTTAGATGATATTGTGCTCTTTGATATTAATTGGGCTGACCACATAGCTAGGTTACGCCAGTTGTTTACAGTGTTGAAACACGCAAATCTAACCTTAAATGCTAAAAAGTGTCATTTTGGCCAAGGCACAGTGACGTACCTCGGTTATGAAGTGGGCCAAGGGAAAGTGTTACCTTGGCAAGATAAAATCAGTGCCATTCTGGACTATCCAGTGCTCAGGTCTAAAAAGGACATTCAACGATTTATCGGTATGTGTGCGTACTACCGACGCTTTTGTCAGAACTTTTCCAGTGTGGCCACTCCTCTCACAGATTTGTTGCGGAAGGCCGTTAAATTTAAGTGGTCATCGGACTGTGCAGAGGCATTTAAAAACTTGAAATTGATCTTAGCTTCCGCCCCAGTGCTTGCTAGTCCAAGGTTCGACCGTCCGTTTAAAATTCAAGTTGACGCGTCTGACTCGGGTGCTGGTGCAGTGTTGTTGCAAACTGGGGATGATAAAGTGGAACACCCAGTATATTATTACTCTGTGAAATTTGACAAGGCGCAGTGCAATTATTCGGTGATAGAAAAAGAGGCGTTGGCGCTAGTGCTAACTTGCAAAAAGTTTGAAGTTTACCGCACAGGTAATATAGTGGAAGTGTACACGGACCATAACCCATTAGTTTTCATGAATCAGATGAAGCAGAAAAATAAACGCATCCTCAGGTGGGCATTGTACCTACAGGACTTTAATCTATCTATTATCCACCTACCGGGCCGGCTCAACGTGATAGCCGACGCTCTGTCCCGCTTGCCTGAGTAACATTCATCTGAGCCGCAGGAAGCTATACCAAATGTCATGCTTTAGTTATTTTTTTTAGGTTCTCCTGTGACATTAAATATTCTGTGTCCAATTTATTTACTTCCCTGTGTTTTTTTTTTTTTTTTGTGTATGTTTTTTCTTTCAGAGAATTCCTTTGTATTTTTTTTTTTTGCAGAGAAATTGTTGTTTTGATTGATTATCTTGCATGTCATGGATTTCCTTTTTATTCTCTGTGTACTCTTACAAAAATTCCGATCCGATCCGATAATACAGGAGAAGAATGCCCATTGGGGCGAGCCTTGAAGTGGGGACAGCTGAAGAGAAGTCGGTGAGAGGAAATGCTGAAGTTGAAGAGAAAAAGTGCCAGGGCTAGACCCAGCTGCTTGTCCGAGTGTCGATGCTGTATCAATCCCATATCTAGCTAGGCTGGGAGACGGGTCTGGAAGGCGGCAGTGGCAGGTTTTCTTTCATCTTGGTGTGTGGAGTGTGTCTTCAGTCAGGTACCACCATCTCAAAACAGCAAAATTAGGTCCCCATCCCCCTAAAGAGGGGGAAGAGAGCGGCTGCCCTCAGTTGGTTGGTTTCTTTCTTAGCTATTTCTTCATGCTTCTTGTAATCATCTGATGTTTGTACTCGGAGTAGTCACTGTTGAAGAGGTCAGGTGACAGTGTAGACTCATCGCATTCCTCGAAGATTACGTTGTTATGTAAACTGAATGTGTTTTCTGGGTAGGCCTGCTTCATGATGTCTGCCGTCATGTTGTACATCTGGCTGGAGAACCTTCTGAACTCGGGCGATCCGACTGCATTCCTTTCACGCTGTTGACGCACTGCTGCTATTTCCGGAGTTTCCATTTCTGGAGTTTCTACACAATCTGTCTCCTGGGCTGAGGGTGGTGAGTGTGCTGCAGTGGTCTCTGGTGCTGGGGGTGATGTTTGTGCTTCAATTTCAACATAGGCGTTCGAGTCGTCATCAGAAGACGTGGTGTAACTTGCAGGAGAAGTTGGCGGCAATGCCACGGTATCAGATGTAGTCGCTGGTGTATCTGGAGTTGTAGGGGCCAGGTTGACAGGCGTCTCTGGAACGGGGTCGGGCTTTGGTGGAGAGGAGCCAGCAGTAAACATGGCCTCTGGAATCACGAACGTGGGAAGATTGTTTGCCTTGTATAGTTCATTTAGTATTCTGTACCGTTGTCGGAGATCTCCTCCTGAGAGTTCAGTAGCGAAGTGTATCAAAGCTGCTACAGTGCTGTCAGAGGTGGCTGGAGGCGGTGTGAGTGAGGATTGGTGCAGAGGCGTCGTTTGAGGCTGTGATTGGCTGGCGCGGGAGTTGCTGGTCCAGTAGTTGGGTTGCTCGCCGCTCGCGGCGCCACTTGTCGGGAGAGTTGGGAAGGCTTGTTCTTGAATATTAAATTCCTTCGTTTTTGGAGTAGAGTTTCTTGGTCTGGCTTCTGTCATTTGCTTGATTTCCTCTTGTCGCTTGGGGCAGTCTTGAGAGACGGCTGTGTGGTCACCGTCGCAGAGTAGACAACGTTTGGTGGCAGCTGTGCAGGTCTTGTGATGATGTTCCCCAGCACAGATGCTGCATTTCTGCTTCGGATTTGGGCACTTTTGTGAATAGTGGGTGTATTGATAACACCGAAAGCACTGACGCAGGTGGAAATATCGCTGCCTGGAGATCTGGTGGGGTGTGCAGGCCACTCCACAGCATCTGAGGCCGTTGTCGGCCGCGAGAGTAGCCTCTGCCGGAGTCTTGAGGGTGACCTTGAGGGTTGGCTTTCTGTTTACATCCTGCTGAATGAGGTGGGCCGATATGGCCGTGAGGGATCTGTTTTGGGTGTTTATGCTCTTCACAATCTCAGAAGCTGGTCGTTCAGCGATGATGTCACTCACTCTGTGAATGAATATAGTCCTTACTGCCAGGAACTGGTAGGGAGGCAGGAGTGTTAGGCCCTGTGCTTCGAGTGCAGTGGTCGTTGTCGTGGTGAATAGGCTTTCTAGTGCTGCTGCACTACTGAAAAGAATTTGGGGCCCATTCACGTCCATAACGACGTCGATGGGTGCTACCCCAGAGGTTGATGATAGTAGATTCATTATCTCGATCTTGCTGTATGTGGTGTCGGTTCCTCGGAACCGCACCTTCACTCTGAACAGCATGTTCAGGAGGCTCTAATCGTTGCTGCCCTATATTTATCCACCCGGCAGTGCTGGGTGCAGGAGAGCCTGAACTAGAGGGTTGCACTTTCTTTAAGAGGTCTCCCGTCTCTTACCGGTATAATGCACCGGATCAGGGTGGGGTCTGACCTCCTAAAGCAAAGTACTCTGACTACAAAAAATATGACTACTCCTCTAGTAGTCACATTTTTTTTTTCTCTGAAGGGGGAGGAGTGTTACGACTCTGGGTTCTTTAGATGGAAACCAGAGGTCAAAATTGAGCTTATTAAACTACAATATGGCATGGGACGCATAGAGAGCTGAAGTTGTTTGTAATCTTCCCTGCCAGAAGTAAGACTATTCTTGTTGCTCACAAAGCATTTAGACTCTTAAACTTGTTGTGGATTAAGTAACATTGTTATAAGTTTAACTACCCGTAGAACGAGGAAAGTAGCAATATGAGGCATAAGGGGAAGATGTTTTAATGTGTATAGCTGTATGACCAATTGGGCTCTTCCCGGCACCACACGCATGCTGCAGGCTGCTCGAGACTGAGGCGGCCTTCTCTGCTGGCTGACTGTGGTGTTTGGACGTGCTTCTCCTTCCTCTTAATTCTTTATTTCTGTGACTTAGTTTGGTTAAGTACTCCATACTCAGTTTTGTATGTCTGGCATACCCATTGTTCTATGTGTAGAGTAGTATACCTGGGGTGTAGTAAGTGTTTTTAAGTATTTATCTTACCTGTTATGCTAACGGGGGTCCCAGTGTAAACACGTGGTCCCGTACCCTAAGCTGACTATACTTCAAGTGTTTTATAGTAGAGCTTTACCCTAGCTTGTTTTCAGTGTAAACCCTTGTATCCTGCCTATGTGGACCAAGGCTTTTAACGTAAGATTGTGTGGTAAAGTTAGTATTAAATTGTTATTGGTGTGATTGTGTATGGGGGGTGTTAAGGGGTTAATAAATAAGTAAGTTTGAACAGAGTATCCCTTTTTCCTGTGTGGGAGTACAATAATCTATTCCTAGACTAACCGGGTTTAGTAGCAAGCATTTATTACTGTGGATATTTTACTTTGGGGGCCGGGCCTTTTAGTTCTCTCATTTTTGATACCTCTGTATTCTACTTACCCTTACCCCTTAATAGTACCAGTTTCCCCATAGCAAGCCCACTACCTTTTATAACAATATTTAATAAATATTTTGTATCTATATTTACTAAAGAGGAATTTAACAATATGCCTTCAGCCGAACAAATCTATGTGGGTGGGAACGAGGACAGGTTGACGAGTTTAGCAGTTACCAGGGAGGATGTTCTTAAACAAATAGTAAAACTCAAACCAAACAAATCCCCAGGGCCGGATGAAGTGTTTGCCAGGGTGCTTAAAGAATGCAAAGGGGAGCTTTGTGACCCACTGTCAATCATATTTAATAAATCAATAGAGTCAGGCAGAGTGCCAGAGTTTTGGAAAGTGGCTAATGTGATACCAGTTTTTAAGAAAGGAGATAGATCACTTGCTTCTAACTATCGACCAATTAGCCTAACGTCTATTGTAGGAAAGTTACTCGAATCTATAATAGCAAATAAAATTCGTCTTCATCTTGAAAAACATAAATTAAAAATTGAGTCGCAACATGGTTTTATAAATGGCCGTTCATGTTTAACAAATTTGTTATCATTTTATTCTAGCATAGTTGAGGCAGTTGATAGTGGTAAGGATTGTGATGTTGTGTACCTTGACTTTAGCAAAGCTTTTGATACAGTGCCACATGAAAGACTGATTAAAAAGATAGAGGCTCATGGTATTGGGGGTGCTATATTAAGCTGGATTAGGGCATGGCTATACCAAAGGAAACAGAGAGTTAGTATAAATGGAGTCAAGTCAGAGTGGGAAAATGTTGTAAGTGGAGTGCCTCAAGGCTCTGTCTTGGGACCTCTGTTGTTTATAATATATATAAATGATTTAGATTCAGGTTTGAGTAGCAACATTTGCAAATTTGCCGATGATACGAAAATCGGTAGGGAAATTAATTCGGAGGAGGACTCACTATCACTTCAAGTTGATCTAGATAGGGTTTTGAAATGGTCAAAGGACTGGCAGATGCAGTTTAATGCTGATAAATGTAAAGTTCTGAGGCTAGGTAATGATGATAGAGTTACAAGATACGAGCTAGATGGTGTTGAGATTGCGAAGTCGGATTGCGAAAGGGATCTGGGAGTTATAATTAGTAAGAATTTAAAACAAAAGGATCAATGCATGAATGTTCGTAATAAGGCAAATCGGACACTCGGATTTATTAATCGCAGCGTTAGTAACAAGACACCTGGTGTGGTTCTCAAGCTATATCTTGCTCTTGTTAGGCCCCATTTAGATTATGCAGTTCAGTTTTGGTCGCCATATTATAGAATGGATATAAATTCACTTGAACGTGTCCAGCGTAGGATGACTAAGTTAATTCCCCAAATTAGAAATCTTTCATATGAAGAAAGATTAACTAAGCTTAAGTTGCATTCACTGGAAAGGCGAAGAGTTAGGGGTGACGTGATAGAGGTTTACAAGTGGATGAATGAACATAACAAAGGGATATTAATAGGATTAAATATATCAACACAAGACAGAACACGAAACAATGGGTATAAATTAGATAAGTTTAGATTTAGGAAAGACTTGGGTAAATACTGGTTCAGTAACAGGGTTGTTGATTTGTGGAACCAATTACCGCGTAACATGGTGGAGATGGGGTCCCTCGATTGTTTCAAGCATGGGTTGGACATGTATATGAGTGGGATTGGGTGGTTATAAATAGGAGCTGCCTCGTGTGGGCCAATGGGCCTTCTGCAGTTACCTTTGTTCTTATGTTCTTAAGAAAGATTGACAAAGCTTAAGTTCGAAAGGCGAAGAGTTAGGGGTGATATGATAGAGGTTTACAAGTGGATGAATGGACATAACAAAGGGGATATTAATAGGGTATTAAAAGTATCAACACAAGACAGAACACGAAACAATGGGTATAAATTAGATAAGTTTAGATTTAGGAAAGACTTGGGAAAATACTGGTTCAGTAACAGGGTTGTTGATTTGTGGAACCAATTGCCGCGTAACATTGTGGAGGTGGGGTCCCTCGATTGTTTCAAGCATGGGTTGGACATGTATATGAGTGGGATTGGGTGGTTATAAATAGGAGCTGCCTCGTATGGGCCAATAGGCCTTCTGCAGTTGCCTTTGTTCTTATGTTCTTATGTTCTTATCACTTTGGGGGTTCCGTCGGAGCACCCCGAAAGGTAACAAATTCGTTGCAAGATGGAACAAGTGTCCCAAGCAAACTGCTTTAGCGTCTTCCCTTGGAAAGTAAAACAGTGAATACAGGGGATTCCGGGAGGAGGGTGGCGTTTTGTAGTGTATCAGCCGAGGAGGAGGCGGACAAGAAGTCGCCGAGTCCGCGGGCGCGCATTAAGTACCCCGCTCAATGTGCGCGCAACTTAGTCGGTTAGACACAAGAACATAAGAACAAAGGCAACTGCAGAAGGCCTATTGGCCCATACGAGGCAGCTCCTATTTATAACCACCCAATCCCGCTCATATACATGTCCAACCCATGCTTGAAACAATCGAGGGACCCCACCTCCACAATGTTACGCGGCAATTGGTTCCACAAATCAACAACCCTGTTACTGAACCAGTATTTTCCCAAGTCTTTCCTAAATCTAAACTTATCTAATTTATACCCATTGTTTCGTGTTCTGTCTTGTGTTGATACTTTTAATATCCTATTAATATCCCCTTTGTTATGTCCATTCATCCACTTGTAAACCTCTATCATGTCACCCCTAACTCTTCGCCTTTCCAGTGAATGCAACTTAAGCTTAGTTAATCTTTCTTCATATGAAAGATTTCTAATTTGGGGAATTAACTTAGTCATCCTACGCTGGACACGTTCAAGTGAATTTATATCCATTCTATAATATGGCGACCAAAACTGAACTGCATAATCTAAATGGGGCCTAACTAGAGCAAGATATAGCTTGAGAACCACACCAGGTGTCTTGTTACTAACGCTGCGATTAATAAATCCGAGTGTCCGATTAGCCTTATTACGAACATTCATGCATTGATCCTTTTGTTTTAAATTCTTACTAATCATAACACCCAGATCCCTTTCGCAATCCGACTTCGCAATCTCAACACCATCTAGCTCGTATCTTGTAACTCTATCATCATTACCTAGCCTCAGAACTTTACATTTATCAGCATTAAACTGCATCTGCAATCCTTTGACCATTTCAAAACCCTATCTAGATCAACTTGAAGTGATAGTGAGTCCTCCTCCGAATTAATTTCCCTACCGATTTTCGTATCATCGGCAAATTTGCAAATGTTGCTACTCAAACCTGAATCTAAATCATTTATATATATTATAACAACAGAGGTCCCAAGACAGAGCCTTGAGGCACTCCACTTACAACATTTTCCCACTCTGACTTGACTCCATTTATACTAATTCTCTGTTTCCTTTGGTATAGCCATGCCCTAATCCAGCTTAATATAGCACCCCCAATACCATGAGCCTCTATCTTTTTAATCAGTCTTTCATGTGGCACTGTATCAAAAGCTTTGCTAAAGTCAAGGTACACAACATCACAATCCTTACCACTATCAACTGCCTCAACTATGCTAGAATAAAAAGATAACAAATTTGTTAAACATGAACGGCCATTTATAAAACCATGTTGCGACTCAATTATTAATTTATGTTTTTTCAAGATGAAGACGAATTTTATTTGCTATTATAGATTCGAGTAACTTTCCCACAATAGACGTTAGGCTAATTGGTCGATAGTTAGACGCAAGTGATCTATCTCATTTCTTAAAAACTGGTATCACATTAGCCACTTTCCAAAACTCTGGCACTCTGCCTGACTCTATTGATTTATTAAATATGATTGATAGTGGGTCACAAAGCTCCTCTTTGCATTCTTTCAGCACCCTGGCAAACACTTCATCCGGCCCTGGGGATTTATTTGGTTTGAGTTTTACTATTTGTTTAAGAACATCCTCCCTGGTAACTGCTAAACTCGTCAACCTGTCCTCGTCCCCACCCACATATAGACTTGTTCGGCTGAAGGCATATTGTTAAGTTCCTCTTTAGTAAATACAGATACAAAATATTTGTTAAAAATACTACTCATCTCTTCAACACTATCTGTTATTTGACCTGTCTCAGTTTTTAATGGACCTATCCTTTCCCTAGTCTTAGTTCGATATAACTGAAAAATCCCTTTAGGATTTGTCTTTGCTTGCCCTGCTATACGAACTTCATAGTTTCTTTTTGCTATCCTTATCCCTTTTTTAACATTTTTAACCAGTTGTACGAATTCCTGTTCTAAAGTGACCTCCCCATTTTTAATCCTTTTGTACCAAGCTCTCTTTTTACCTATAAGGTTCTTCAAATTCTTTGTTATCCACTTTGGGTCATTAGTAATCGATCTATTCAATTTGTGTGGTATACTACGTTCCTGTGCTTTGTTTAGAATATTCTTAAATAAGTTATATATTGAATCCACATCGAAATCCCCATTTACTTCATCTATCGTTGGGTTCATGTCTCGCTCCAAGACCGGCCCACACCCCATACCCAAGACTTTCCAATCAATTTGACCCAAAAAAATTCTTAGGCTATTAAAATCAGCTTTTCGAAAATCTGGCACTTTAACAGAATTTTCTCCTACAGGTCTATTCCATTCTATGCTAAATCTGATTTCTTTGTGATCACTGTTCCCTAGCTCACTCCCTATTTCGATGTCATTAATTTGTGTTTCCCTGTTAGTTAACACTAAATCTAAAATATTATTTTCCCGTGTTGGTTCCTTAATGTGTTGCGTAAGAAAGCAATCGTCAATTAATTCTAGAAAATCTTCTGCTTCACTATTCCCTGTTAATGACCTCTGATTGCATAAAAGCGGAGATTTTTCTGAAAAGGGGGACAAAGAAACACTTGCGCAGCGCCTTCCGCGGCCTGCGCGGGAAGGTATGGGAGCTTATAAATGGGGATGGAGCGGGAGGATCAGCCTCACTCTCACCGTCACCACAACAGTGCTCGAAACTCCTCCCGTCACAACGTCGGACCACGCGCGAGATGGACAACATGACGGCTACCCCGGTCACAGACCTCTCTCTACTGGAAGTTTTGGTACCCTCGACCTCGCAACTTGCTTCGGCAGGGGCCTCCTGCCCCACACTCCTATCGCCAAGGTAAAAGTGAAGTTTCTGTTTTAATCTAGTCAGGACCTCCTCAGTGCGGCATGTGAAAGCGCCATCCCCTAGCGGACCGTGTGTACCGCCTTAGCTAGCTCCCTTGGCCTCCTGCTGCCCTGGGGAAGCAGGAGCGCCCTTAGGGTCCGCGCCAGAATCTGCCATGCGATGCTTTCTGGGTCGCTTTGCCCTTGGCGTTGATGCCACGTGACAGGCGGTGGCGGCCCTCCGCCCTTGGGCCCGGCCCTTAGGGCCCAAGCCAAGTCGGCGTCGACACGTGGCCAGGCTCCAGGCGGCCTGTCCCCGGGGCCCACGCCCTGGTCGTGACGCCCACGCGGCAAGGCGCTCCTTGGAGCGCACGCCCTGGGCCGTGCTCACCACGTGGCTGGGCAGGGGCGGCCCTCCGCCCTCGGGCCCGGCCCCTAGGGCCCAAGCCAAGTCGGCTTCGACATGTGGCCAGGCTCCAGGCCTATGCCTGGGCCTGTTCCCGGGGCCCACGCCCTGGTCGAAACGCCCACGCGGCGAGGCGCTCCTTGGAGCGCACGCCCTGGGCCGTACTCTCCACATGGCCGGGGGGGGCGGCCCTCCGCCCTCGGGCCCGAGCCAAGTCGGCATCGACATGTGACCAGGCTCCAGGCCTATGCCTGGGCCTGTTACCGGGGCCCACGCCCTGGTCGAGACGCCCACGCGGCGAGGCGCTCCTTGGAGTGCACGCCCTGGGCCGTGCTCACCACGTGGCCACGTGCGTGCATGTGCACGTACGTACGTGCGCACGTGATTACTGCGCGTGCCCTGGGGGGCCCAGCAGCGTCCCGAGCACGGGTGTCGCCCTGCCTGGGCTCTGGGTGCGGCCTGAGCACATGTCCCATGGTGACCAAGCCCGGGCTGGCTCAGCTGTTGTCCTGGCCGGTCTGGCGTTTGCGAGTCCCGCCGATGACCCATGACCTTAAATCCGATTCTTTTCTTATTTACTAGTTGTGGCCATTCAACAAATATTCATTCACGCTATTTTTACGTTATTTATGGTTACTATTCCCCATTATGGTATGCAGCCGATGCTCAGCAGTTGCTGGCCTGGCTGGGGGTGTCCCGGCCGAGCGCGTCCCTTGGGGGCCAAGCCCAGCTGACGCTGGCTCAGCTGATGCCCCGGCCGGCCTGGTGGAGGTGTTTCACGCCGATGACTCTTGGCCTTATGTTTATTCATCTAATTCGTTTGTTACCTTAATTAATAGCTGCGGCTATTAAACACTATTTTACCAGTTATTTGTGGTTACAGCTTACTGTTACGCTGGACTGCCTTTGACCCAGCAGATGTGACTCCTGATGCTGACCCATGCCCTATCATTGCATTTATTATTTGCTAGTAATTCTATCTCTCCGTTTGTGGCTTTCAATCATCTATTTAAACTTGCTATTTAACCAAGTTATTTGTTGTTCCTGCTTACCCGTTATGTCAGGCTGCCATTGGCCCAGCGGATGCGTCTCCTGCGGATGTCACTTGGCCTATAATTATTTCATCTATTAAATTTTACTTAATTTATTTATTCGTTCGTGGGTCTTAGCCACCTATCCAAACCCGCTAATTTAACCAGTTGTTTATGGTTACTGATTACGTTCTGCTGCCGTTGGCTCAGCGGATGTGTTCCCTGCCGCTGACCCATGGCCTATAATTACCCATCTCCATTTGCATGTTATTTCCATTACTTGTTTGTGGCTTTTGATCAATTTTCAAAACTCGCTCTTTAACCAGTAATTTATGGTAAACAATTACCCATAACGTTATGCTGCTGGTGACACAGCAGCTGCTGGGCCAGCTGGTGGTGTCCCAGCTGAGGGTATCCCCACGGGGCCGGCCGCCCGCGTCGTCTCAGCTGATGTGGCCCCAGATGACGACCAAGAAGCAGATGGCCCAGCTGCCATGGGGCACGATCCAGCGGTTTTATTATACCTATTTATTTGGATATCCCTATTAATTAATTACTGTAGCCATTCTTCAAGTATTAAATCACGCTTATTCTCACCAGTTATTTGTAAGGCAATATTACATTTTATGTTCTGCTGACCATGACCCAGCAGCAGATGGCCCAGCCCCATATGATGAACCTGCAGTTGCTGGCCCAGTTGCCATGGGGCACGGCCCAGTGGCCGCTGTACTGACTGATGTGCTCACAGGATGTATGTTCCAGACTTAAGTCTGGCCGATGTCGACGGCATTGTTGAGTTAGTTACAGGTTAATCATTAACATTATGTTATGCTGCTATTGCCCCAGCACCTGTTAGCACAGCCGATGGTGTTCCAGCCGAGTATGCACCCGGGGCCCAACCCCACCCGCTGATGGGGCCCCAGACGATGATCCAGCAGGTGATGCTGCCTTGGGGTACGGCCCAGCGACCGGTGTCCCGACTGATGTTTGATGTCCCAACTGATGTTTGATGTCCCGACTGATGTTCGATGTCCCGACTGATGTTTGATGTCCCGACTGATGTTTGATGTCCCGACTGATGTTTGATGTCACGACTGATGTTTGGTGTCCCGACTGATGTTTGGTGTTCCGACTGATGCTCGAGGTTTTGACTGATGTTCCCAGGACGTTTGTTCCAGACTCATGTCTGGCCGGTGTTGTCCGGCATTACTTTATTTACGGTTCCGCCCGCTGAAGTTCCGGCTGAAGTGGGCCCATATGATGATCCAGCAGCTGATGGCCCAGCGGCCGGTGTCCGACTGATGTGGTCCAAGGACGCTTGTTCCAGACTTAAGTCTGGCCGGTGTTGCCCGGCATTATTTAGTTATTTATGGTTCCAATTAACCATTTTGTTAAGCTGCCGATTCCCTGCACCTGCTGCCACAGCTGGTTGTGTTCCAGCTGAACATGTCCTCTGGGGGTCAAGCCAAGTTGATGAAATTGACTCACCATTGCTACAGCAGCTCCTGGCCTGTCCCGGCTGCTGTTGTCCTGGGGGATGTGGTCCCCACTGACGATCCAGCGGCTGAAGGCGCGTACGGCGCTGTTCCCGCCGTGCACGCCCAGCTAAGTACCGTCACGGGTACGGTAAGTATGGCTGTCAGTAGGGGAATCCGAGCCTTCCCATACCACTCCATGTATGGAAATCAGATAAGGAAATCAGAAGCGGGAAGCCACATAGTGCCACTCCATATTAGGTCATCTGGGGGGAGAGTAGTAGTGTCGAGAAAACGGTGGAAACTGGAGATAACTGTTCTATATAGCGGTATGGATATGTTCATTTATACAGTAGTAGTATGACAGTATATTTAAGTAAAAAAAAAATGAATTTATTGTATACTAAACACGGGTGAGAGCCAGCCACACCCCCTCCTCATTCCCTCTATGGGTCGGGTGTAACAAAAAAAACAGGTTAGTCTGAGTAGAGGTGGGGTCCCCCACCCTCCCTCGTACTGAGCGACCTTGAGTAAACCGTAAGAGGGTCAATGCCCCTCCAGGACTATATACATATATATATATATATGTTCAGACCCATATCGTACTTGGTGACCTTGGGTGGACAGCCATACCCTTCCTTGCACCTAATGGCCTTGACTTCACCCTTCTTATATATAAGAGCATTTAAGGAGTATTAAAAATCAAAGAATTTCATTAATGCTTTATTAGGTAAAATCACAACAATGATGTATAAGAAGTTAATTATAATAGTTAATTGTAGTTATGGGTCCCTCTCTCTTATTCCTCACTCCCCCCCCCCCCCCTCCCCATCCTCATCTGAGTAGAATTCTGATGTCTCCCCGTCTGTGGTGAGTGGGGGAAGGCCTTGACCCCCACCCCCCTCTCTTGGGGGTGTGGGGTGAGTTGGGTGGTGGCCTTTGGATGAGTTTCCCCCCCAGTCACATCTGAAGTGTTCTGGAAAGAGATGAGGAAAATAATTTATGATGGTTAAAAGGGTTTTTATAGCTCCATATGTTTTATTAGAAAAATATTTTATTTCCTTCTAAGAATGGCTAGTACATACCTCTCTCCCTGCAGGGGCGACCTTGAGTCCTCTACAGCAGGTATTGTCAAGTAGACTACGTAACAGCATCTTGGTTGGGGAGATCTCCCTTGTAGAATTACTACTTTACAAAAGTGGACCGGCCCCAAGAATTGTACTGGGGGGGAAAAATAAGATGTAAAATAGAGGATGTACAAACTTTTTTTTTAATGTGGGAAAAAAATAAATCTTTACCAGAAAGTGAGGGTAATACTAACCAGGTCCCTCAAGGACTTCAATCTTCCCTGTAGTTGTTTGGGGGAGACACCTTCCATTGTAGGATGTTTGAGGTTGTTTTGTCTTCTGGAGAGGTTGTGGGTGGGAGGTGTTTTTATAGACCGTACTTCCTATTAGGTAGGTTGCCTAGCTAACAAAAATATTCTCTACACCACCTATAAGAACCAACCCCTACTCCCCTACAAAATGTCCTAACACAATGTTGTTTCATAGGAAAATATCGTCTCGCATAAGCGAGGGCTCGCTTATCGTTTAATTTTAAAGTAACGCTGGAAAATACTTTATGGAAGTAATGTACCGATGAAGGCAACCCCAGATGACTTATTCTGTGAACAAACATGATGCAATAGAGCCCACAAGCGAGAGTAAAATCGCTTTGGAGTCTGTACCACATTCCATACACCTCTGTTATTTTGTTAGTTTTAATAAATCCTTGAAAATAATGTCCGTAAGTAACCACCGACATTGCATAACTATCGAAAAAAAACATTCGACGTTTAACTTTATCAACATAAATAGCTACCCAATGACCCATGGTTAATCTACTGTGTGATGGTAAAATATTACTTATGAAGACGATAGGTTTTCTTGACGAGATATTTAAATTTCAATCTCATCCGCGTTGTAACACCCCAGGTAGACGACTCGATCCCCTAGATTATTTTTTAAATTAATATTTATATCATAACAATTCATTATGTTTTTTAAGCTCGCACGTCACATAGAACAGTTCTTTGTCCATCGATGGATAGTACTCCTGTCGTTTCCCCAAACAGTAAAACCAGTCTGTTATATGTAACACCACTACCAAATTCAAGCTCCATACGCAAGTTGCCAGATTTCTCCACAGGGAGGGAATCTTTTGTTTGAATGGTGCTTAAGTCAAAGGCGAATATTGATCTCCCCTTATTAAAAGTGTCATAGCCTAGTAGCGAATCACGCTCTAACCCTAATGTCTTCAAAGTTTCGTAATAAAGACGGGAGTAATGGTTGTCGAAATCACCTCCAATTCGATAAATTGCATTATTGTTTAAATACATAGCAATATTTTTCAGCTTTGCATTTTCAAAATATAATCCATTACCTTGGTGGAGACCGGCGAAATAATTCATTGCTACAACTACCATATATATCTTTTGAGGGATTACTTGGGCCCAAGGCTGATCAATTAAGAGGCTGGTTTGATTCCCCGCCAGGACATATGTTTTAGAAATGGTTCTATTGAAAGTATAGGTTATGGGGTCAGGAGATGCTAACAGTGAGCTGTTTAAGGCAAGGTAGGCACTTGGGTAGGGGAACACCCGTTACCCATAACTTAGCATAATCCATATGCAGGCGATACTTAGAGCCATCGACTACACTTGTATTTATTACCCAAGCGTGTGGAGAGAGCTCCAATCTTAGACGCACATCTATATTATCTAATATGAATCGGTCTAGGGTTGTTACATCCAATACTAGGGGAAAATACATTGACAAACCTTTTTCTTTTAAATTGCTCATAAATTTTTTATCCTTGGCGGTTGCTCCAGTAAAAAATGTATTTGTAAATTCGTTAGGAATTATACCGTCATCACTCCAGTCCCTACGAATGGCCCCAATTCTCCCCAAGGAAGACATTTTTGAGGGGGGTAGGGAGGTAATTAATTTAATAAACGACCAATAATTAAAATTAGAATTTGTTTCAACTACCTGCTCTCCTAAAACACCTGGACACCTTTAAACATGGTATTTGACAAGCCATTCACAAATTCCACATAGTCATCCTCTTCCAATTTTGTGGTATCGTCATCTTTCGTTAAAGATACCTTAAAGTCTATAACAATATTAGCTAGATCTAAGAAGGCGCCCTGGGTTCCGGGGATGCGGAATTCTAAGTAATTATCCCGCAAGCGTTGATTAATGGGGAGGTTGACAGGTAGAATGTCTATTTGCTGTGTAGAGGCAATTGAACTTTCCACATTACGTATTCTGTTACTTCTAGGAAATTGGTCAATAATACTGGAGCTATAATATTCTAATGGAATTTTCATCCCAGCTCCACTAGCCCCGCCATGATCCCCTCCGAAAGGTAAAGTGTGACTGCTTACGTTAGGGAAAATACGTCATTTTTATACCCAAGACCTCGTTTACATTTGCTGCCGCTCTTGCTGTTGTCGCTGCTGCTGCTGCTGCTGTTGCTGCTGCTGAAGCTGTTCGTACCACCAACACCACTACTACTACTACTACCACTGCTACTACCATCACCACATGGGGGTGGCTGTTGTAGATGATGCAACTGCCACTGCTGCTACTGTTACTGTTGGTGTTGCTACCACCTCTTCTTCTCCCCTGGGGGTGGTTACAGCTTCCGTTGTTTTTTCGGGGGAGAGGATAACAGGAATATTTCCTGTGACTCTCCATCGAGAATGGACTCGATACGGTGATTCGGACGAGGATCGATGTCGATAGTGGTTTCGATGCGGCGTTTGACCATACCAGATGATGTGGGGGGAGGTGGAGGGGCAGTGGTAGTGGTGCTGGATGTATATTCCTGTAGATGTCTCTTCTTCCTGGGGGTAGCCGGTGGTGCTGGGAGTGTAGAACGAGAAGAGGTTCCTGGGGTGGAGACCCCCTCCTCCTCCACAGCGTCCAGGGTGATAGTTGTACTATCCCCCTCTCCTCTGGGGTCATCGATCGGGAGGGGTGCCATTGATGGGGTAGCAGGTGTGGCACGTTTCATTATGACGAGCTCTTTGTTATGCTTGCTCAATTCACGGTGGAGAGAGATCACCATGGGTCCGATGTCCTTGTGCCAGTTGTCCATACCATCACGGGAAGCCCCTAACCCATGGGGCACCACCAGTCGA
This sequence comes from Procambarus virginalis, assembly GCA_020271785.1. Taxonomy (NCBI): domain Eukaryota; kingdom Metazoa; phylum Arthropoda; class Malacostraca; order Decapoda; family Cambaridae; genus Procambarus; species Procambarus virginalis. The sequence goes on from WNGS01030229.1 coordinate 29,662, forward strand.
AACATGGTTGGGCTTCTTATTATAAGGTTGCCCACCTTCCTTAGGGCTTCTTTAAGCCAGAATAGGCGATTTCTGGCTGTATCCAGGGTGACGTTGGCGATGTAGTGTGTGTCAGCCGAAGTCTGTACTTGTTCTTGGGCTATAGGGTTGGACTCGAAGGGTGCTCCTGCACCGAATGAAGAAATTAGCGCCACGATGGTGGGTCTGAAGTATAAGATAGGTTCTTCGACCATATCTTGCCCGTCGGAGGGTAGGGGGGCTATCTTCACTTCAATGTCCCCTGGGGTAGACCGATAACGAATTGTGGCCCTGTTGACATTAGTCAGACCAACACGTTCCACACGGGCGTATGGAAAGTTTTCCACACTATATTTGCTAGTCCATAGGGGCGCACAATGGCAGCGGGGAGGTCGTACACAATAACATCGCCAACCCCGAAGGCGTGGGTGTCGGTGATGTCGCTATCTATCGACTTTATGGACGACAAGGACATGGCGGAGGGCGAGTGTGGGGAGGTTCTCGACAACAATAGCTACAGTGACCAGGAGCGACGGTGGGGAGGCCTTTAAATACACCTACGTTCCCCATCCTGGAGGGGGAGGAAAGTAGGGGTGGTGGGGTAGAGTCCACATTCCTCACCTTATAAGCCCATAGACACTCCGCCCAGACTCGAAGGCTGTGACCTGGTCCCGGTGTTGGAAGATTAATTTTTCCATTTGCCATATCTCCGTCTGGATTTCCTGGGATGAATATTCTTCATAACGTTTCACCGTTTCCCCAAATGACTTAAAAAATCGTTCTGGGGGAGCACTCAACACAAGGCGGTCGTAACAATCCCACAATGCGTATATCAATCTACTTTTGTGTTCGACATACTTGTAGTACCGTTGAGTAGCAACCAACTTCTTCAATAGAGGAGATTTGTCTTCCACAGTTGCAGGAGGAGGGGGGTTGGAAGCTTGCTCCATGGTGAACACACAACTGACTATAATGACGATTAAGGAGTGGTTCATATAGGTCTTCAATATGGGTCCCAATGGGGTCTCCTATGGATGCCCCTCCCCCCTTTTAACTGTGATCTGGCACGATAATTACGTATGAAGGTCGGTTCTATGCCAGCTACCTTCAGTAAAATCCTTACATCCTCCTTGTCAGCTGTCCTAAACTGTCCTTTAGTAAAGGCTAAAGTCTTAATTATATCTAAAATATTTAAATTTCGTACAGGTTTTAATAAATTTCCATGGGAATCCCATATCACCTGTTGGCTGTTTTGTTCAAACATGTTCAATAATGTTTTGACATGAGGAATTTCCTCAATTTTAAAATTCACATTTATTAAGTTATCCAGACTTGGATTTTGACTCGTGATGATGGCTTTATGGGGAGTGTGTCCAGCAACAATTACACGCATTTCGGGCGGTAGAATGGAATGTTCCCTTCTCTTTTTTTTAAAAAAAGGGGCGCGCCCGCACCGCCCGCGCCGCGTTTTTTGTTTAAAGGACGGGCCCGCGGCGGCGGCGGCGGCGGCGGCGGTAGGACCAATGTCATTTAATGGTCGTGTGAGTAAGCCTGCCCGTCTGGAGGAGCTTGTGTGGCAACGTTGGTCACATCTTCTTGTTGTCAGGTGAGAGGAGAGAGCGTCCACTCCCCCCACTCCCCCACCACCATCGATAGAGTCACAGCTGGAGTGGTTACAGCTACCACCAACACTATTGCTTTCGTTTTTTAAAGAGAAGGACTTACTTTCTCCACTGGGGGAGGACAGCCCTTCCTCATTAAGAGGCGGTGATGTGTTCTTGTTTTTATTAAATAAATATTTTTCAGCTATGAATCGTGGTACCAGACAATATTCCTTCACCATTTTTTTCCTCTCGTTACTTATTTACGTAATTACCTTATTAGGGAGGAAATTAATGATACAGCCAAAGGTAGCAGAGCTGCCAATATAGCTCCACCTCGTCTGGAGGTTAAGATGTTTTTCTTCTTGTAGAGAGGAGTTTTCTTACGAGCTACAGAACGAATGTCATTCTGATACCTCTGTAAGCCATTAATTATTTGTGGTTGAACCGGGATGTTTCGTTTCAGAAAATTGGCAAAAATTTCACAAATTGATTCAATTTCCTGTCGTTTTAGAGCCTTGATTAGTTTATTCCGCTTCTTGGGCGATAAATTGTTTAGTAAAAATAACAGTTGGTGATGTTTCTCTACGAGAGAGTCCTGTTGAACTGTCATTTTTTGTTAAATTTGGCAATGTCTTGACCACTAATCCAACTATTGGCAGAATCTGGGTACCCTCTCCACTTGACGAAATATTCTCTGTGTCCTTTCGATGTTTTCCTACTCCGTAATATCGTTATAGGAAAATACTCTGGAAGGGTTGTTGGGATCAATTCTTGCTCATAAAACATACCACTGACCACCTCGTTGTTTAAATCTTTGATTTTATAGGTTGGGATTGGATGTGATCTGTCAATATGTGACACTAGAAATATTTCTTCTGTATTTTGGGGCCAAAAGCCTTTGTGAAATATATTCCTACGTTTAGCCAATCGTACATGCTGCCCAAGGTGCAGCTGAGGACTGATGGGAGTTATGGTGGAGTCATTGTTTAAATACATGACCTTAAACTGTCTTCGTATATCTTCAATATTTTGCAATTTATGAATGGCAAGTGGAGTATTTTTCAGTGACCTGTGGAATGTGTTGTTGTATACATCTACAGCGGACGGTAAGATGTGAATGTATTTTAATGAATTAGCTTGGGTCATATAACGATACAGTTTATGTTTTAGAGTTTTGATGGCACGTTCCACTATGCTAGATTTCATTTCCGAAAATACACTATATAGTTTAATATTTTTCTTATTCAAATAATTTTGAACTGACCTGTTGTAAAATTCTTTTCCTCGGTCAGTGAATATCCGCCTTACACCGAGAAACTGAGGAGTTTCCTCTAATATCTTCCTTAGGGCGACTAACACATCACTCGAATTTTTTGTTTTTAAAGATTGAGTCTGCATTAGGCGGGAATAAACATCAACACAAATTAAAATATATTTAACACCATTATTGTATTTTTGTAAACTACAAAAGTCCCCCAGGTCACAAGCAATTATGGTACGGGGCTTAGGAGCTAATATTTTCCGGCGGGGGAACCTAACTAAATTTCCCCTATGTAAGGTGAAAGATCGCTCTCCACGAAGAAACTCCTTAACATCTGCAATACTGATGTTGGAGTCTTTAAGTCTGGCAGCCTTATACAATTTTTGAATTGATCCTGTGAAACCACCCAAGCTGGAAATGTCATTATAGATGGTGGTAAGAATTGACCGTTTCTGTGTTGTTAGAGACATTTTTATTATTACTTTTGATAAACAATTTCACACTGGTCTTCATTGGCAATGTTCGTTCGTAGTTGCAATGGCTCAGGAACTGTCAGATCGACCAATAAATAGCCATACTCCCTCTGGGATATTGCCCGACGGTATATTTCAACGAAATTATTAATAGTTTTTCGACCATATAACTGTCCACTTAAAATTTCAAGTTGGGTTATGTCTCTCTGCTTCATTAATATATAATGGGAACAATTCAGAGTTATTGTCCTGGCATATTTCCCCTGGGGAAACAAATTTTGACTAATTAGAATTACAGAAATATTACTGTGTCTCCCTCGGGTGAAGATATTGGCAATAATTGGACTTTGTATGGCTTCCAGGTATAAGTCATCAATTATATACAAAACTGACTCATTCGAAAAAGGATCTTTATACTCTAATGGGTTAATCAGCTCCTGGGAGAGAGTAACCTTGTTTCGTAGAGAGGGAATGTTTGAAAGGGATGTTCTGTATTATTTGCAGTTGACACTACAATTTTTGAGAATATTCCGTGGTATTTAACACATACATTTCCTACGAGGGTAGTCTTGCCAGAATTACTGAATCCAGCCACAAATATTCTTGCCGGATGGCGGAAAATATTAAGTTGCTCGCTTGAGACAGAAGTACACCCTTCCATATTTCCCCTATAAATGCTTCTATTACCTATGGGTGGTTGCTTATATATATACATATATACATATATGAATGAAAACTCACACCCCAGAAGTGATTCGAACCCATACTCCCAGGAGCAACGCAACTGATAACTACAGGACGCCTTAATCTGCTTGACCATCACTACCGGACATAAGGAAGTGATAGCCTGAGCTATTTGAACCACTTCCCCGCCGGCACCTGGATGGTTATCTTGGGCATAGCATTTTATCAAATCACCTCATTCTTTGGGGCACACGTGAGGAACACAAATGCAAACAAGCCTGAATGGTCCCCAGGACTATATGCGAATGAAAACTCACACCCCAGAAGTGACTCGAACCCATACTCCCAGGAGCAACGCAACTGATAACTACAGGACGCCTTAATCCACTTGACCATCATGACCGGACATAAGGAAGTGATAGCCTGAGCTATTTGAACCACTTCCCCGCCGGCACCTGGATGGTTATCTTGGGCATAGCATTTTATCAAATCACCTCATTCTTTGGGGCACACGTGAGGAACACAAATGCAAACAAGCCTGAATGGTCCCCAGGACTATATGCGAATGAAAACTCACACCCCAGAAGTGACTCGAACAAATACTCCCAGGAGCAACGCAACTGATAACTACAGGACGCCTTAATCCGCTTGACCATCACGACCGGACATAAGGAAGTGATAGCCTGAGCTATTTGAACCACTTCCCCGCCGGCACCTGGATGGTTATCTTGGGCATAGCATTTTATCAAATCACCTAATTCTTTGGGGCACACATGAGGAACACAAATGCAAACAAGCCTGAATGGTCCCCAGGACTATATGCGAATGAAAACTCACACCCCAGAAGTGACTCGAACCCATACTCCCAGGAGCAACGCAACTGATAACTACAGGACGCCTTAATCCGCTTGACCATCACAACCGGACATAAGGAAGTGATAGCCTGAGCTATTTGAACCACTTCCCCGCCGGCACCTGGATGGTTATCTTGGGCATAGCATTTTATCAAATCACCTCATTCTTTGCAACTGATAACTTTGTAGTTATCAGTTGCGTTGCTCCTGGGAGTATGGGTTCGAGTCACTTCTGGGGTGTGAGTTTTCATTCGCATATAGTCCTGGGGACCATTCAGGCTTGTTTGCATTTGTGTTCCTCACGTGTGCCCCAAAGAATTAGGTGATTTGATAAAATGCTATGCCCAAGATAACCATCCAGGTGCCGGCGGGGAAGTGGTTCAAATAGCTTTCTTTCATCCCTAGCAAAGACCCACATAGATTCAGCCAGCCCCTTAACATTCACTCACTCAATGATAGAAGGTTTGCCTAAAGAGAGTCACCACCTTCTCTTAAGGGGGAAACAATTTTTTCCTTATGAATATACCACTAAAATCAGCTGCTTTAATGATACAACACTCCCCCCTATTGAAATGTTTTACAGCTTCCTAAACAAATCAGGTATAACTTTGGATGAATATAGTCATTCTAAATTAGTATGGGAGACAACAAGGTGTAGGTCATTGAAGGATTACCTTCTCATTTATTTAAAGTGTGATGTCGGCTTACTAGCCGACATTTTTACACACCACAGAGTAATTCTAAATGACTTATATTCTTTAGAAATGACCCATTACTGTAGTCTCCCGGGCTATTCCTACGACTGCTTCTTGAAAAGCAGCAAAATATCGTTGGAGTTAAGTGCCGACGTGACGTTGCACAACCTCCTCTCACAAAACATTCGAGGAGGTTTTACAACTGCAGTTAGGAGTTACGTCAGAGCTAACAACCGATATGTCAACCCATCTTTTAACCCCCGGGAGGATAGATCTTCATTCTTACTATATATCGATTTCAACTCCCTTTATGGGAGTTGTATGACTAAGAAATTGCCCTATGGAGGACTAAGGAGACTATCATCTGATGAGATGAACTCCTTCATTAGTGAAGGGAAAATAATGACAGAACAGCCATTCTCTTCTAACAAAGGCTACTGGCTCTTAATTGACACCAAACACATAAGACCTGAAATAGCTAGACTAACAGACGATCTACCCCTTTGTTTACACCATAGGGGAATAAGTATGATGGATATCTCCCCATTTAGTAAGGGACTTCTGGAAACAAATAACATTACAAAGCTCCCTAAAAAAAATATTAAATTGGTTGGTGATCATCTGCCCAAACAACAATATTTCATATCACTTCACCTTTTACAGCTATTTATTGAGATAGGTCTTGAAGTACAGACTATTCATGCAATTTATGAGTTCCATCAGTCTGATTTTATGGCGGGATTTGTTAACACAAACGTTAACAATAGAAATGCCTCCACCAGTAACGATAGGAAAACACTTTTTAAGTTGCTGACTAACAGTGTTTTCGGTAAAACACTACTGAACCCAGCCCGTTATGCCATTGACACCAAACTAGTGACTTCTGCTAGAGTCTTTTTACGGGAGGTGAAGAATCCACGCTTTAAACGAATGGTGCATTTAGGTGACAATGAATTATTGTCTGTCAGTTCCAGACCATTCATTAAAATTACTCATCCTAATTACATTGGGTTCCAGATTCTTGAGCTAGCAAAATACAGTTTGTACCATTTTGGTACCGAGTACTTAAGGGGCACTATTCAGATAGGGTACAACTGCAGTATAGTGATACAGACAGCTTCATATTTAGCTTACTCAGCGAAGATGTCTTTGACGAGATGGGGAAAGAACCCTTTAGATCATGGTTAGATACGAGTAACTTTCCTGTAACTCACCCTTTATATGACCCGTCTAAAAAAGGCGTTCTAGGACTTTTAAAGTCAGAAGTTTCAGACAGACACATCCTTGAAGTTGTAGCACTTAAGCCCAAAATGTATAGTGTGCTTTTGCACGATAATTCAAATTCCATCACCGCTAAGGGTATTCCTCGCACTGTGCGAAGATCTTTAACACATAGCCACTTTAAAGAGACCCTACACAGTAATGGAGTAGTAAATACTTTCCATTATTCATAAATTAGGAATGTGGCGGGGCAAATGTCAACTGTTTTCAATTCTAAGAAAGGCTTAAGCGCATTTGATGATAAGCGCTTTTACCTCAACAAATACACTAGTCTAGCGTATGGACACCCAGACATACCACCGGATGCCCGGGGAATGTCCCCCGAGAGTGAAGGTGGTGACGTCATTGATCCACAAGGTGCGGAAGGACAACAGCCCTCCAGTGAGAGAGAACCCTATGACGTCAGTAGTCCAATACCTGAGGGAGAAGAATCACTACACCCAATTCACTCTCTGGGTGATGATGATGAGTCATCATCTTCATCCCAGGGGGAGGAGGGGGAGGAAGACCCCACAACGGACCTGTGGGCGCGGAGGCGTCACTGGTGGGGAAGTATTATAAAGGGGGGTGGATGACTTACAATTTGACTATGTTTAACCCTACTGTACTTTGTTTAATATAATCTATAAAACATATGGCTTATTTCTTTTCCCCTTTTAAGTATATAATCTTAAAATAAAAAAAACACTTACAACAACTAGGAGGTGTGGGGTCCCCCTTACAACACATTAGGGGTGGGGGCATTAATAAATTCTTTGATTTTTAATACTCCTTAAATGCTCTTATATATAAGAAGGGTGAAGTCAAGGCCATTAGGTGCAAGGAAGGGTACGGCTGTCCACCCAAGGTCACCAAGTACGATATGGGTCTGAACATATATATATATATATATATATATATTATAGTCCTGGAGGGATCGTTCAGTCTTGAACGATTATATATACCCTAAATACTATATGTGTGTCAGGAGGGCGTTGACCCTCTTACGGTTCACTCAAGGTCACCCAGTACGAGGGAGGGTGGGACCCCACCTCTACTCAGACTAACCTGTTTTTTGTTTACCCCGACCCATAGAGGAATGAGGAGGGGTGTGGCTGGCTCTCACCCGTTTTATTATACAATAAATTCATTTTTTTTACTTAAATATACTGTCATACTACTACTGTATAAATGAACATATCCATACCGCTATATACAACAGTTATCTCCAGTTTCCACCGTTTTCTCGACCACTACTACTCTCCCCCCAGATGACCTAATATGGAGTGGCACTATGTGGCTCCCCGCTTCTGATTTCCTTATCTGATTTCCATACAAGGTTGGGATAGGAAGGCACTTT
>WNGS01030232.1:0-10036 GCA_020271785.1 Procambarus virginalis
AGATTATATCACTAAATACAGTACTTACAGGGATATATATATACTGAGTCTTTATATACTAGAGTATGACCTTGCATTATTTTCATAAGGTATACTGTGCTGTATAGACATTGCCTGTCCTGTACTGTAATTTAGTACTGTACTTGATGAATCATGTCATACAGTGAGTTCTAACAAAACTTTGTATTTCTAGCTGTAGCTTTGAAAGAAAGTACGGTACTTTTGACTAACCAGGATCAAAGAAGACAATAGCTTTGAGACATGCATACTCGTGTTCATCTACTTGGACACCTCGCAGTGGCCGGATAAGTTCATCCATGATCCGCTGACCAATTCTGCTGAGTTCCATCTCTGCTGACAAGACAATAATAATAATATTGAAAAAACCGGCGTTGACTGTAATGAAACAATCGATTCACAATTACACCGTGAGATCTCTCATATACCAGGGCCATGATTCATCAAACATTTATGCAACTGCTTATTCATTTTGTAATGAAACACCTCTATCTGGTAGTCCCCCGGTGGCTCCCAGAGGCTATCTCGCAGAGATGGCTCCCCACTAATGGGTCACATTAGTCACTTGAGGCCTGTTTGGCCTACTGTGGACCAGACCTAGAACTTGGCCTTCTTTCAGAGGCACAAGGAGCAGGCAATTATTATAATGAACCTCATCAGGAAAGCATACAGAAAGTCAGTGAACCAATACAAATAACTGCATAGTTCATAGAAAATGGAGCATCAAAACATGCAAATGACTCCGTAAATTATAAAGTCAAAACAGTGCGTTTCGCCCAAAACTATAGTCGTTTGAACTCATTGGTCCAAATGGCCACCACCAGACGGCCAACAGCTGCCCGCCAGTCAATTTAGAGCTGGTGCATAAGGAACCAATGAACCTGGTAGGGAGGGACTGAATCAGGGAGCCACTGGGGCTCTACCAGAAAGGGACATTTCATTATATTTAATTGAATTCAATGCTGATTTTCTGGGGGAGCTCCTTGGTGACTTCCTGAAGCTAACTAACCACAGAGAAAAAGAGAGAAACAAGGGATTTACCAGGGAGAAGGAAAGGTGTCGGGTATTAGGTCGAAGAAGTGACAGTGGGCCATGAAACTCAACTTAGTGCAACATAAGACCAACTGGGGCCAGGAACATTAACCAAATACTGGGCTGCCAAGACCCTGTTAAACCTCCAGAACCTCAAGCCTCTAATATCAGCCCACAACAAGTTGTAAGAGAGAAGAGCAGGTGGGATATCAATAACCCAGCCACCTGCTTACCATACAAACAGTGATAGACCCATGTCAAAAACACCAGATGTGTAGAGCAAAGGTCGAACAATAAGATACTTTGCTGGAAAAACTATCGGTTGTTTTGTTCAGTTTCTTCTCTTTCTCAACAAGCTTTGTGGTTTGTTTTGCTATGATTGTATTTTGAGTATTTTTTGGGAGGGTGCAAAGATGATATTTGATCCCTTTGCTTCCTTCACCTCGATGAGCAGATCATATTCAGTTCTGGTGTTCCATAGGTCTACACCAGCTCAGAGATCTGGTAGCAGAGTGTGTATTTGTTGTATTAGATCCTAATGCACCGGAAAGCTTTCAAGAAGAAAGCCTAGAAATATAACCAAAATAATGAACTTCCTTCAGTACTAACTTAAAATTCACTATAAGACTATTTCGTCCAGTATTAGGTATTAGTCTAATATTAATTACAGTATCTATATCCATTTCACATTGTACAACACATTTCAATTTAATTTTAAGGATTGTTAAAAGGGGTGTGCATACCAAGAAGCTTTGTACAAATATGTTCATCCCACGTATGAACTCCAATACTCTCCAGATTAACCTATGTTTCTACAAATGCAAAAGTTTGTGTTAATGTTTATCTTTATCATTTCTCTGTTTCTGTGTGCATTTAGTGGCACTCTTCACTCGGGTCAGTGACCGCGGTGGAGACATTTTCATTGTCTGTTTTCACTTATTAGATGTGGAGGCAATTGGCCTTTAGTATGGTGAAGATAGAGATGAATTATGAGTCCCCATTCCAATCTTCTTCCCATTTTGTTAACCACACCCATACACAAATCAATAAAAATTTATCCCATTAAAAAATTATTGTCCACTAACAAAATTTCTGTTATTTAATGTATCGTGGAACTTTAAATCTTTTTTTCATTATTTACATAGGCATAGGAACACTTACATAGCTGTCGCTCTACAACATACCACTCTTGTATATCTGAAACTTGCAAACCAATTTTCTACCATCATTCTATACAGTGAAAACATAAGGATCACCACTAACTGAGTAATTACTTCGTTAATTTTCTACAAAGCATAATTTTACTATGCTCCCTTCTAAATCTTTCCTCATACTATTTTAATTATTTCCCAAAGCACTTTTCTCTATCACATTCATCTTCACAAGAGAAGTGCAACAATTGTTTATAATGCACCAGCCATCCTATTTATAAACAATTCTCATCACAGCCTAGCTGGATTAATGGCTCCTATACTTAAAAATATTTTTCCTGTGATTTGCTCTCTGGCTACAGTGATGTTACTCAGCAATGCATTGAATTCCTATATTTCCGTATATACCAGATTTTACAAGTACTGTATTTAAATCATACTTGTCCTTTCCTTTTCAGAAAGAAACAAAATTTTCACTTTAGATTTACAAGCAACTGAAGTAAATCTTAAGACTGTACTATACAAATCATAGATTCATCACCAAAATTATTAATACCAGAAGAGTTTCTGAGGATGACACAGTCATTGCCAAGGAGGATCATATCCTGGATGTTCATAGAACGCCACGCAGCCCCAAGCAGCAGGTGCTCTCCAGCATGGGCCCGCAGAAGTGCCACCTGTGGAAGATTGAAATGGTCACTCACCTACTTAAGACAATTTAAAACGGCTTTGGCAGGCAAAAGTAGCTTTTCAAATTAGGCATGGAAAGGAAGGATGGTCGATGTATTTGGTTATAAACATATTTCAGACAAATCTGGTGCCTTGCTAATCTGGAAGAGATGATAACTCACTGTGTAGTGAGTGTGAGAGGACTAAAAATATCTTCACACGGTAGTGGAATATTTATACTTTGAAGAGTGGGGGGGGGGGGAAGAAGAGAACACACATGGATATAGCACATGGGAAGCTGAAGTAGATACAAATCTAGAATATAATAGACAAAAAATGCTGGTTAATAGTACTTGGTTAGAACTGCTGGAAGGTACTTTTAATGCCTGTTATGACAAATACAAATTCTTTCAACGCACAACTTGAATGTTGGATATAAAGGTGATCATTATGTGCAGACTTGGCAATGCAAATGATCCATATATTTCAACAAGACAATGAGAGGCTGCTTCAATATCTGGGAAGAGAGGAGTAATTTATTTTGTCATACTTCAGCAGTACAATAGGCAATAATTACAACACTTAGTGAGTACTGCAATTATATTTAACCCACAATACAAAGAATTTTGCATTTCATAAACTACATATAAACAGAAGTTGGCAATCAATCAAATTCTGTCAGCATGGGCCTCCATCTGTAAATTTTGTACATCTGCATTAAATACAAATGTTTTCAGTGGTCAGATTTGCTGGTAATGAAAATTATATATACTATACCATGCTCTTTAAATGTGGCAAGACAACTACAGTACTGTATAAGCATTGTTATATGGTTGGAATATGCAATGGATAACTAATTGTATACCGGGCCTATAATTTTATGCAACTACTGTATTGCAAGTAGAGTAATAAGCATCAATGCAGATGCTTATTAAATGCTGTGAAGTTTTATGCAGAAAAGACAGTAGAGCATATGTGAAAGTTAAAAGTGTAAAGAGTAACTTGTTTGATATTAATGTAGGAGATGTGTGATGTTCTCAGGGATGTTCAGTCTATAGTGGATTGGGTAAAAGGAAGAATGCTAGAAAAGTGTCAAATAATTATATGATAAGAACAAATGAAGCATGCTCGTATGCAAATGATGATGTTCTTCTAGTAGAAAATGGCAGATTATATATACAGTACTAATATATAATATATATTTATATATATTTGTGTGAGGGTGGCTAGGGAAATGAATGCCTAGTTAGATTAGATTAGATTACAGAGAAGAAGATAGGAACTAACGTAAGAGAAATGCTTTTTAGAGTAATAATGTAGGGTCTACCCTTATCTACTGAGGTATAATGCTGGTGTTTCATCAGAATTAAAAATCAAGAGTTTGGTAGTAGAGACTAGGAGTCTGAGATGTATTTATAGTGTTAGAGGATGGATAGAGTAGGGAATGAAAATATTATGGAAAGATGTTAAGAGAACAAAAGTCTGTAAATCCTAAGATTAATGAGCAATGAAATTATTGGGTCATATTGAACAAATGGATGATGAGTGAGTGATGAAAAGTGTGTATATGAGTTAATTTAAAGTTAGAAGAGGCAGGCCAGAAAAATTAGACATGGTGAATATATGAGGAAGCAAGAATCAAATGTGATTAGCAGATGAGAGTTATGAAATAAGATAAATGGCATCAGTTTCATAAGAGAAGGAATGTTTGAAATTTTTAAAATGAGAATTCATGTAATACGTTCTCGACTAGTTTTTTCTGGTAGGGAAGAAATTCATCCTGATGCCTGGCTATTAAACACTTCACTAGGTTGTGTGATTCATCTTTTTCTCTATATTGCTCTAATATTTCTTCCAGGTTGATGCTCTGAGGAAGTGGGAATCAGGTGGGGGTGGTGATGAATTAGATACTAGATAGTATAGTAATCCTGTATAAGCTTCACAGTGTAAGGTTACTATTTGTAAAGATGTTACAAGTACTGTATAATATCAGACTGAAAGCCCTCATTAGGAAGCTGACAGACCTAAAAACAATGAGCAGTATGTAACAGGTACATCTGATGGACCATCTGCGACGAAGCTGTACCTAACAGGTATATATAAGATAGGAATTATTGTATTGTACAGTTATGCCTGAAATATTTGTGCCCATTTTGAGGCAGTTGATGTAAAGTAACACACTGGCCCACCTTGTTAGACAATAGCTAATGGGAGTAACTGGTGCTTCCCATGATAGGCAGTACCTGATGGCCGATACCTGGTGAGCCTCCCCTGATGGGTCTTACATGATGAACAGTACCTGATGGGAAGTAGTGATGTGATATGAGCAATGCACCTTGGAGGCTTTAGGCAATTTCAAGAGTATCTGACCCATAAAGAACTTCATAATCAAAAAACAAAATCACTACATTATCCCGCAATAAGATCTTGTTGATGCCCTAATCACATGATAATTATCAACCATACTTAAATACACAGTTAAACAAGTGAATTTACATATAAATAATATATTGATTTTGCTAATGAAGATTATATAGAAGTTTTTATTACAGTACTGTATTGTATACTTCATAAACTTCTAAAAAACAAATCTAATTTGATTAGGTTTCTGCTAAACATTATTGGTGTTTTTATTTGTTATAACTTGATAGTATGTTATACTACTGTATAATTAATCTGAATACAAAAATACACATGTACCATGTATGAATATAATATTAGCAAACATTATCACTATAAATAGGTTAGATTTAACATCACAAACACTTCCACATCTTCAATAAAGTGGTTTTGATTCATACCGAGTGATGTTATTCCCAATTTTCAAGACAATAGGGAAGCTCTCTCACATCTGCAGGAGAGAACATTAAGGGAGGCAGGCTCAAAGAACTCAATCTCATCAAAGCTTCACAACATAGCTTAGTGAAATCTTGTCAAACTAAACTGGCCTCATTAAGATATTGAACAAGTTAGATAATGTACCTGCAAACCACTTGCTCCAGACGTTTGATGTTTCACATACCAACAACTAAGTTCCGAGCATATTGAGCCACAATGCAGAACATGTAAAGTAACAAAGAATTTTGCTTCTTCCAACGAGAAATAAACTTGGTCTAATAATAGCTGGTCATCACAGCTATTAAGGCTGGTGACCAGTAGGCAAAATACAGTACTGTAATGATGTGTTTTAAACAAACCATTGGGCAGCACCTCAGAAATCTTGAACAATGTTGAGATCTTTTGACCCAATGAGAAACTGGCTTGCCATATGCCATAGTACAGTATACTGTACCTGGCCTGTATATACCAAAAACAATCAGTTTTATCTGGGTATACCATCTAATATAATATCTTCACTCCCAATATTTAAAAACACAAAAGATGATATTTATTTTGAAATAACTTTTAAAAAGTCATTTATTTGGACACTACTTGCCAACCACCAAGTGAAGATCAAACTTGGTCCTAAATTTTACTAAGTAATTTTACACTTAAAAAATTGTCTTATGCACTTGTCCTTTTACATATGTTTTGGGCTGTTATCATTTTTTTTCCATGTCGTGGTGAGTTGCATCATCCAAGATCACACAGGTTTTGTCCAGAAAGCCTCCACAAGTGTGAGTGGTAATTACCTGACTGTTTGATGCTTGAACTTTTGAATGGTAGACAGAATGAGAAGTATTTAGATTGAAAGCGATTGGATGTATGAGGAGCAACCTATTGAGAGAAATAGGCTGCTCCTAATATGATCAGGAGTAAGCACTGCAACAAACTAATAAGCTGTAATTGATGGTGTATTGCTAAAGGGTTCTCAGTTACTATAGCTGATTATATATATATAACGGGGGAGGACCTGATGGCCTAAGCTAGTAGATTATAAATGATGGGAAGTACCTGATGGTCTTTCAGTGTTAAACTACACAGTATGCTATATGATGGGCACCAGATAATATATATGCCATCTAGGGTACTTGGGAGGAAGTTGTTGGTTGAACTGACCTGATCATCAAGGATGAGGTCACAGAAGGCAGGGATGTACTTGGCCCACTCGACTAATATGAGCAACTGCTGCTTCATGCTGTCACACACATCCATAACCCCGGCCACCTTCTTGTTCATCATGCTTACATCCCCAACAGCTGGAGAGAACTGTAAAAGGGGCAAGGTTGGGACAGGCTAGTCACTCGATGAAGCAGAAATAAGAATGTATGTACAAATTTTAAGTGAGAATATAAGTCAGATCAGTGGACAATTTCAGTTAGCAAAGAGAAAAAAAATGTGAATAAAGGGCCAGTGCAAGATGAATGACTATCCATATGAGCAGAGTGCTTAATTATGATGTACCTAATGTTTATTTATTTATTTATTTATATACAAGAAGGTACAGTGGGTTTGTGAGAATACATAGCATATTTACAATGTTGTAAAGCCACTAGTACGTGCAGCGTTTCGGGCAGGTCTTTAATCTAACAAACAATTTTAAGTAGGTAAATTCTAGCTGAATTAACAAAATGATAACAAATAAGGAATATAGGAATAAAAGGCATATTTAGGTTAAAAGGTTGTAAGGTTGTTTAGTTACTTCAAAAATGTATGTGTATATATATATATATATATATATATATATATATATATATATATATATATATATATATATTATATATATATATATGTGCACTACTTGCTTAAACTCTCAAGTGAAGTTAAACAACTTTTAGACACACAACCCACCAGGAGACTCGAACCCCAGCCAACACAGTTACTTACAAGCAACTGGCATTATTCGGTATGCCTTAAACCACTGCACCAAACTCAGAACCTTAAAAGGGATGTCCCTTCCCTTTTAAGGGAAGCGCATTCATATATTTTACCCTACTGTGTAATCAAACATTTGATATCTCAAAGATATATAAATATTACATGCTGTAATTTTGTGTATACATAGTTAAGACTTAGAGTAAGAGAAGTTAATTGTTCTGGGTCCATTTAAGTTAAGTTCGAATGTTTGATCAGCTGTGGTTAGTGAATCACCAATCGTGTGCAAATTGTTTGACTCTTACTCTTAAACAATGTGGGTGGCGGTTGGATTAATTGGCATTTGCCCAGTGTTTATGAGAATAGCAAAGAGAAGTTGCAAACGAACTGTGTTAAAAAAAACCTGGCAAGCAAGAGCCTTGAGTGAAGTAAAGTCTTGACGTAAGCAGACGAGGATGAAATGAGAGGTAAGCCACGCATCCACCTGACCTGACCTGACCACAGAGCTAGGTAAACAATCATCAACAGAAGGCACCAAGCCTAGAAGACTATGTAGCACCGCCCTACGTGTGTGTGCTAGCACTCATAGTTAAATGGTGAGGACGAGCGGAGGTCTGGACTACGCCCGGAACGCCTGACGCCACTTTACCCAGCGGGTCTCAGCACTCCTCCATGGTCCAGACTGTCCCGTCGCCTGGCGCATTATCGCCCGGGGTCACTGGCAAGTTGATTGATTTTTTCCGTTTTCTGGCCGGTTCTTGTGGCGGGGAGACGGTATCCGGCGCCGGCTTGGCCGAGAGGTGCCGTGAGTCTTGGTGGGGTCCTGGCGTGTGCCCTTGGGCGTGGTGGGCGGCTGGCTCCTGCCCTCCCGGAGGTCACAAGACGTGTTTGCTCTATTGGGTATGAGTTTAGGAGGGATCATCGCAATTCTGTCACGACTTTGTCTACCTAACATTGTGTCAGGTGGGAGCCGGTGGGGGACTTGGGGCTCTCCAAACGTTTGCCTTTCAGTGTGATTTTACGCCGTAAGGCGGGCTATAGGCACAATCAGAGAACACTGTATAAACATCAGAGGTCCGCGGTTGTTCAACGTCCTCCCAGCAAGCATAAGAAATATTGCCGGAACAACCGTGGACATCTTCAAGAGGAAACTAGATTTATTCCTCCAAGGAGTTCCGGACCAGCCGGGCTGTGGTGGGTATGTGGGCCTGCGGGCCGCTCCAAGCAACAGCCTAGTGGACCAAACTCTCACAAGTCAAGCCTGGCCTCGGGCCGGGCTTGGGGAGTAGAAGAACTCCCAAAACCCCATCAACCAGGTATAAACCAACCAGGGCTTCTTTTCGTCGACATGCGATGTTAATGTAGCCGCAAGGCTTTGCGTTTTATACCGTCAAAGGGAACACAGAGACACCCACCCCCGGCATCACTGTCGTCGTGACCTCTTAATCACTGCCGTCGTGACCCCTTGATTAAACAGCATTTTGCTTTTAGTTTTTAAATGTAATATTTTGTCAATATTACGTGCTGACTCCTGTTAGCGGGCTAAGAGCCTTCTTATTTCATTCCTCATGGTAATCCGTAAATTACCCACTAGTTTTCCTGGTAATACAACCCCACCAATCATTAATTACCAAGTACCCAATCAATGCTGGGTGAACAGAGACATACAGTTGCAAGGAGTTACTCGAAGATCTTGAATGAGAAACCAATACTAGCCAATGAAGATGGTGTGATATCTGCCTCTGACACTGCCATTAAATTCAATAGTTTCTTCTCATCCATTGGCACATCCCTTAACGCAAATGATATCCCATCATTCCTAACTAATGTTAAAGACTACCTTACAGGAAGCTATCCAGAGTCTGTACCTATCTCCCACTAATTCCTCTGACGTTAATGAGATAATCCTGTCTCTTAAAACAAAAGTCAAGTGTCCTTGCTAAGATAACAACTCTAATTTACAAAAAAAAATCCATATTTTTAGCTCCGGCCATTGCATTGCTCTACAGCAAATCACTCGATCTCCAAACCTTTCCGGATATTCTACAAAAAAATAGTAATCCCAGTTTTGTTGTTGTTGTTGTTAAAGATTCGCTACCTAGAACAAGAAGTTCCAAGTAGCACGGGCCCGTAGCGGATGTTGTATTCTTTCCCAGTCCATAAAAGTGGTGATCTCACTAATGTCAACAATTTCAGATCAATATCAATCCTGCCAACCTTGTCAAAAATATTAGAAAAGTTAATCTTCAAGCAGCTTTACTCTTATCTAGCCAAACACAATATACTTAGCTCTTGCCAATATGGCTTCAAAAAAAAGCGCCAATGTGCACTGATTAGTATGATTAACTTTATACGTGACATAATACAAATAATAAATAATTTATCTCTTGATAAAAATGAGAACCATGTTG
>WNGS01030233.1:0-12612 GCA_020271785.1 Procambarus virginalis
GCCCTTGGGTCTCTGGGTGACGTCAATGAGCTTGGAACCAAATTCCTTGAGAAATCCCAAGGCACTCTTGCCCCAGGGCCATGCGTCTCAGTCGCTATGGGAACAAAGAGGTATTGACCTGCCAGTCGCCTGTATTTGAGAGATTTTGCTGTTTCCCTGTGGTTGGCTGCCCCACTGCTTGATCAGCTCCGAGTGTACATAGGTGTCAGCCAGGGTGGATACCATGTGTAGTCCCACACCAACTGTCTACCCTCCTTCCATGAGTATATGGTGATGCCATCAGGGCGAAGTGCGGGGAAATCCGGGTTTTGGACCCCTAGGATGCGAGGTTCTCTCTCCGCTGGGCACTTAGCTGAGACGAGGCTTCTCTTGATGATGTCATTGACCTCGTTGTGTCTTGCATGCCAGCCCTTTGTGCTTCCGCAATGCAACCCATGCAGTCCGTATTGGTCTGCTTCCACCCTGTTGCAAATACACTTGTATTCAGTGTGAATTGGGGCACCAAGGCGGAGGGCCACTGCTACACGAGGGATTCTGGATCTAGGCGCGTGCCCATTGCTGACATGGGTACTGCCAGGAGGAAGTCTCCTGCATGGGGGGCACGCACTGCTCTGAGGCGGGCTTTCTCCTTGTCTGATGTTGCGGCGCTGAGCATGGCATCAGCTATTTTTCCACAGAGAGGGTGGTCCCAGCCGGACTGTTTGTGTTGTTTTGTTGGCTCTATAATGGTTGCTGGGGCTGCGAGAACATCCCACTGATTTGAACATTCAGTGAAAGCAGGATCGTGTATTCCTGCTGAATCTCTCAGGGTTGCAGGTAAGATATCTCTGACGAGGTCGTGCGATGCGTGGGAGGAGGAAAGGAAGGCTGGTAGAGCAATTTGGGAGGCTGTGCGGACACCAAGGCCGCCAAGTCTTACAGGAAGGGTTGCTTGCTCCCACTGAGAGTCGTCCAATGGCAGGTTCAGGACTTTCACCAGCATGGACCTCAGAAGGGTGTCATACACATTTAACTTAGGGCTGCTGTAGGATGGAGAACATCTCAGAAAGTAGGTCAACTTAGGGAGAGACAGGCATCTTGTGAGGAGAAAGAGAGCATCATGGGCATCAATCTTGTCAATCCTGTCCAGCATTCTCTTTAGATCAGTGATTTTTGCAGCCAGGACCTCCTCGATTGCTCGTGGCCCAATGGGGGCACCCAGGAGAGTGCAGTCCGGTGGCTCGACAACGAGAATGTCTGGAAGAACATTTGTATTTGCCCAGTGATGTCTGGGTTGCGGGAGATTATTTCACACTTGGATGCATTGAGAATGAGGCCTAAGGCTGCTCCCTGCTCCTGGATTTTCCTTATATCCTCCAAAATGGTTTCCGGGGTTCCAGCGAGAGTGCCATCATCCAGGTACCAGATGTTTAGCTCGCTTGTCAGACTATCAGTGACCTCTTTGATAGCTAGGCAGAAAAGGAGGGGTGCTAAGGGTCACCTTGTTGGACACCTTCACAGGAGTTTATTTCATGTTCCCCAAAAAGAAGCTTAGAGTCCCCACTGTAGCACGATCGGATGAGCGGGTAAAGGGGACGGAAATGGTTGTGTACAGCCCTGAGGACAGCGTCTCGTCTGACTTGATTGAAAGCATTTTTGAAGTCAAGCTTTACTAGTGCCTTCTGGTCCGGGAGATCAGCAATGTAAGCCCGCGCTGCATGTGCTGCAGCTTCACAACCTAGGGGAATCCCAAACCCGAGCTGATGAGGTTTCAGCAAGGTGGCTGCTTCCTGGCTGATAGATCTCACTGCAGCCTTAGCTACGAGGCGTCGGAGGGTGTTGCCAACGGCAATGGGCCTGATACCCCTATCTTCTTCTTTTTAGAGCACAGAGTGCTGCTCCATAAAAGACAGGCCTGATGTCCTCAGGGATGCCGCCAGTCAAACACATGTTGGAGAATCTGGTAAGTTCCACTAGGAGGTCCTTTGCAGCATCTCCAAGCACCGGGTTCAGCATTTGTTTGATGTGCTGGGGTCTTAGACCTGTAAAGCCCCCTGCTGAACCTGTTGGGAAAGACATGGCTGCTTTGTACACCTCAGATTCTCGAACAGTCAAGGGTTCTATGCCAACATTGTTTTCCTGGGGATCCCTGCTGCTGTCGGGGGCTCTGCGTGGGTGTTTGTCTTGAAGAGCCTCTGCTGTCGTGGCGTTCCTGGGGCAATAGTGTTATCGCTGGTCATGATTCTGATGGCACCTGTGGTATTGCCCTCTTCTATTTTCCTGGTGATCTGTGCTCTCATTTTGTGGTTCTCAGATGAGTTATTGTTGGTCGTCCTGCGGCTGGTGTTCTGGCACGAGGGGGGAGGCGGACCAGGTTGTCTGCTCTGGGGAATTCATTGAGTGCCCTGATTACAGAGGTTGCTAATGACTTGTCTCTCCTGGGCGGTAATGCTAGGCATGCATTCCCAAATAGAAGGAGATTGTGCCACGATCCAGAGGTTCTGGGAGCATTGTTGACCTTTGTCAGCAGACTGGTGAGTTTGGCTGCTGCTTGGCGACGGGCAGCCTTGGGGATGTGGGCCAAGGTCCTGGTGGACGTCGCTTTGACTGCTTCAAGCAGATTATCTGCTGAAATGAAGTTGAGGGAGGTATTGTTCCTCGCTCCTGCAGCAGGTTGTCCATCGTCACTGCCCTGGGGCGGGCGCCTAGACCCTAAACAACCACCTGACTTAACAGAATGATAGCGGACAGTTCCATTTGAATTGAGACAATACCGTCTGTCACACACTTGACAGTTTCTTCTTGGGTGGTCATCTTCTTGGCTGGAAAAAGGCTGTGTGTCAGGTGCGACATGTGCCATGCCTAGATGTGATGACGCCTGGCTGCCCACTGAGTGCACCCTCTCCTTCCCAGGTGGAGAGTAACACGGCAAGCATTACCCTCCTGGGGGAGTTGGGCATGGCCTGGGCACCGTGTGTGGGTAGGCTGTGTGTTGATGGGCGGCTGGCTGGGTCGGGCGCAGGTAGCGGGGAGGGGAAGATGGCGGACGGGGTGGTGGAGGGGGGAACGCGAGGGAGGCCGCCGTCACACTTGTTACACACTATCAACATCGGGAAATCACTCTGTTACACACTATCAACACTCGGGGAAATCACTAGTGCACTTTGTTTTTAACACTACACTCACCGATTTGCTTATGAACGCACTAACGTTCCACTAACATCACTGTAGGCAGCTCGAGAGCCTCCCCATCACTCCCCCCTCCCCCCGCCTGGGGGCTGGTGGGTGGCGGCACTGAGACGGCGGCGACCCTCCCCTCACCCTCACCCATACACTGCACCTGCCTCGCCATACACAAAGCTCAGACAACGCACCTTTATACGTTCATTGTGTTGGAATGAAGGAGATACGGTTCTTCTTGTCACCCCGGGGCCTTCAGCAGGTATTCATACCTACATTGATCAAGTCTTGGCTGGCTCAGGCATCGTGATCCACGTTGAAATTGGTTCAAGTGTAGGACCTTGCTCACCACGTGTCCGTCCCCTCTCCCTTCTCGTATCTATATATATAAATATATGTTATTAAATATGACCGAAAAAGTAAGATTAATAATTCTAACACGAATTTTCTCAATTTTCCTTATGTTTGTTTTTACTGATGACGGTAAATGAAAAATCAATTCTCCAAAATTCATTCTTTATTTCTTAGTCTGACGCGACACTTGAACGCGTTTCGTAATAACTAATTACATTTTCAAAGACTTTTAGTTTTCACACACAACTATAACCTGAAAGCACTAAACAGTTCTTTACTATGCTATGATTTAAACAGCTTTCATCTTTCATTTTATACCCGCGTTTTGGGTGAGGTGATATGTTACAACAGTTTTTAATGAGGTGAACAAAACTTTCAACAAAGGACAGAACACGAAACAATGGATATTAACTGGATATTAACTGGGTAAATTGAAGGTATGAATGGAAGTAACTGCGGAAGGGCCTATTGGCCCATATTTCTTGATGCTTCTATATTGGAGCGGGGTCTTGAAGTGGGTAGAATATAGTTGTGCATTAATTGACTGTTGATTGCTGGTGTTGACTTCTTGATGTGTAGTGCCTCGCAGATGTCAAGCCGCCTGCTATCGCTGTACCTATCGATGATTTCTGTGTTGTTTGTTAAGATTTCTCTGGTGATGGTTTGGTTGTGGGAAGAGAGTATATGTTCCTTAATGGAGCCCTGTTGCTTATGCATCGTTAAACGCCTGGAAAGAGATGTTGTTGTCTTGCCTATATACTGAGTTTTTTGGGGCTTACAGTCCCCAAGTGGACATTTAAAGGCATAGACGACGTTTGTCTCTTTTAGGGCGTTCTGCTCCGTGTCTGGAGAGTTTTTCATTAGTAGGCTGGCTGTTTTTTTGGTTTTATAGTAAATCGTTAGTTGTATCTTCTGATTTTTGTCTGTAGGGATAACATTTCTATTAACAATATCTTTCAGGACCCTTTCCTCCGTTTTATGAGCGGTGGAGAAGAAGTTCCTGTAAAATAGTCTAATAGGGGGTATAGGTGTTGTATTAGTTGTTTCTTCAGAGGTTGCATGGCGTTTTACTTTCCTTCTTATGATGTCTTCAATGAAACCATTGGAGAAGCCGTTGTTGACTAGGACCTGCCTTACCCTACAGAGTTCTTCGTCGACTTGCTTCCATTCTGAGCTGTGGCTGAGAGCACGGTCGACATAAGCGTTAACAACACTCCTCTTGTACCTATCTGGGCAGTCACTGTTGGCATTTAGGCACATTCCTATGTTTGTTTCCTTAGTGTAGACTGCAGTGTGGAAACCTCCGCTCCTTTCCATGACTGTTACATCTAGAAAGGGCAGCTTCCCATCCTTCTCCATCTCGTAAGTGAAACGTAACACAGAATTCTGCTCAAACGCTTCTTTCAGCTCCTGCAGATGTCTGACATCAGGTACCTGTGTAAAAATGTCGTCAACATACCTGCAGTATATGGCCGGTTTCAAGTTCAAGTCGACTAAGACTTTTTCCTCGATAGTACCCATGTAGAAGTTTGCAAACAGGACGCCTAGGGGAGAACCCATGGCGACCCCATCTACTTGCTTATACATGTGCCCATCCGGGCTCAAGAAGGGTGCCTCCTTAGTACAAGCTTGGAGTAGTTTCCTCAGGATATTTTCTGGCATGTCAAGGGGAGTACAGGCCGGGTCTCGATACACTCGGTCCACTATCATCCCGATTGTTTCATCCACAGGTACGTTGGTGAACAGTGATTCTACGTCCAACGAGGCTCTTATCCCTGTAGCCCGTGTTCCCCGCAGTAAGTCAACAAATTCCTTCGGGGATTTCAGGCTGAAGTTGCACGGGACATAAGGAGTCAGTAAGCCGTTGAGTCGTTTCGCCCGTCTGTACGTGGGTGTGGGTATCTGGCTGATAATTGGCCGAAGTGGGTTTCCAGGCTTATGCGTCTTGACGTTTCCATACGCATATCCAGGTTTATTTTCTCCAATAATCTTTGGCAGGTGGAGTCCAGATTTCTTGGCATTTACAGTTTCAATCAACTTGTTGACCTTTGTTTTCAATTCGGCTGTAGTGTCCTTCGTTACCCTTTGGAATTTAGTTTACTTCATACTCTCTGACCAAACTAAATTTCAAAGGGTAACGAAGGACACTACAAACGAATTGAAAGCAAAGGTCAACAAATTGATTGAAACTGTGAATGCCAAGAAATCCGGACTCCACCTGCCAAAGATTATTGGGGAATATAAACCTGGATATGCGTATGGAAATGTCAAGACACACAAGCCTGGAAACCCACTTCGGCCAATCATCAGCCAGATACCCACACCCACGTACAGACTGGCAAAACGACTCAACGGCTAACTGACTCCTTATGTCCCTTGCGCCTTCAGCCTGAAGTCTCCAAAGGAATTTGTTGACTTACTGCGGGGAACACGGGCCACAGGGATAAGAGCCTCGTTGGATGTAGAATCACTGTTTACCAACGTACCTGTGGATGAAACAATCGGGATGATAGTAGACAGAGTGTATCATGATTCGGTCTGTACTCCTCTTAGGACCAGTGCTACAGGTGAATTAGTTAAGGAAATACTACCGGAATGCCTAAGAGACTCCATTGGGATTCATGATTCCAAATTTGCGGAAGGAGCCGGTCAGTGGGACACTCTTGTCAACTCTCACCCTCGACCAACTTTCCAAATGACTGCAAACAGTCCAAATGGGATAGCCCCATAGTGGAAAACATCGCTACATCATTGCTGGAGGCAGCTTCCAGGAAGGACAAAGCGCATCTTCTAGCTGTGCAAGTGCCCCATGCCGGGGACTTTCTGTTGGCAGTCCCTAATTTCGCCTTGGGCACCCGCCTGGACCATCGGACCCTAAGTATTGGTGTTGCCCTGCGCCTTGCCGCCCCTATCTCCACCGAGCACCGGTGTATTTGCGGCCATGTACGGGCAGACCAATACGGCAGCCATGGTGTCATCTGTCGTAAAACACAGGGAAAGATTGCCAGACACGAAGCAGTCAATAACATCATCAAGAGAAGTTTGGCTACAGCTGGGTGTCCAGCACAAAGGGAAACCCAGTTGTGCAGATCTGACAACAGCCAAAAACGCCCAGATGGAGTCACCCTGCAGCCGTGGAGGGAAGGTAAGCAGGTCGTGTGGGACTACACGTGTGCATCTACATTGGCTGATACCTATCAACCTAACAGCACAGCTGAGGGAGGCGGGTCGGCCACCTTCAGCGAGACCCAGAAAACTAACAAGTACAGGGATCTAGAACGTTGTTACAGGTTCGTGCCGATAGGCTCTGAGACTCTGGGCGCCTGGGGTAAATGTGCGCTTAAGTTCCTGAAGGAAGTGGGCGAGGAACTCATTGGGAAGACTTGAGACCCAAGAGCGGCCAGTTTCATGTTCCAGCGCCTGAGTGGCACTGTTCAGAGGGGAAATGCGTGCTGTATCTTGGGTATGCACCCGACCCCTGAAGAGCTGGACGAGGTCGTCGAACACTGATTGGTATATTGTTATATAAGTGTGTGTACATACCTTATATGTATGGTCTTATAAAAACTCATAAGCCATATAATCCGGCAAGGCCGATTATTAGTTCAGTTGGTTCGGCGGCTTATAAACTCTCTAAGTGGTTAGTCAAAGTTTTGTCCCCTATAGTTCGTACTATTTCCAACTCACACTTGACAAACAAAGTGGACTTAGTTAATAAGCTATCCACACTGAATTTAAATGTTGATTTTAAACTAATAAGTTTCGATGCGACCTCTTTATTCATTAACCCTTTAACTGCGCAACGCGCCTCCAGGCTCGCGTCTGGTTTGCGCAACGCGCCTCCAGGTATTTTTATTTTTCACGTTCCATTCAAAACTGGCGCGCGGTGACGTGGGTATGGTATGGGTGGGTGGGGGCCCCAGTGATCGTCCGCCATCTTCAAAAAAAATCCCAGCATGCCCTGCGGCCGTGGGGAGCCTCAGTTTCACAGCAGCAACCATGTCTGACGCATCCTCTACGAGCTCCCGCTCCACGGTGACCCGCGGTCATGGAAAACGACTCTCTGAGGAGGAAATACGCGACATTTTGTATGATGACGGTGCTCTGGATGATGACCTAGACTATGATCCTGAGAAAGACCTTACTCAGATATCTGATACGAGTGAGGAGGAGACGGAATTTGAAGATGCGGCGAGTGTGTATGGTACACGTGCCTCGCCCGGCCTGCCTCGCCGCCCTGGGTCAACACCGTTATCATCACCACCACCATGTATGTCCCCAGACGCTAGTAGTTTATTCAGTGATAGTACATGTGACGAATCATTCTCGGGCTTCAGTGACATTGGCTCTGATACGAGTAGTGTAGACGACCCGAGTACGAGCAGCGGTGGTGTTAGCAGGCGGGGTTTTGCTGCCTCAGCAACACGCCGCGGCAGGCGGCGGCGTGCCTCACAGCATGTGGACAACAATGACAGTGGCCCCTCAACATCATTTATTCGTGGTAGGCCTACAGTACGTAAATCTGCCTCAGCGTCTAGCATACCCTCACGCAGCTCCAGCAGAAGCAGCAGACCACGTAGCCGTAGTTATGGTGCTCGTGGTGGTGTTGGCGCCAACACCAAACCCCCTGGTGTACTTGCGTGGGAGGATTGCACCACATTTGTCCCTCAAATACCAACATTTGATGATAGCGATTTTGGTGTTACACCATTATTCCCATATACTGGTGATGATATGGCAGACATGGAATATTTTCAGGCATATTTTGACAATGTATTCATGACGCATCTTGTGACCGAGACAAACAGGTTCGCTCACAGCCTCATAGACGACGGCATTTTACCTGCCTCACGCAATGGAAGGACACGACAATCGACGAAATGTACGTGTTTCTGGCACTCACCATGATGATGAAGCACTCTGAGAAATCTGTCATCCAGGAATATTGCAGCAAAGACAGCCTTGTTCCAACGCCCGTGTTCAACCGGTACATGTCGCGTGATAGGTATCTCTTGATTCTCAGGTGCCTGCATTTCGAGAATAATGCAAATGAGGACAGACAAGACAGACTGTGGAAAGTACGGAAGATGTTCAGTGACATGAGAGGGAAGTTCAGGGATTATTTTGTACCTGGACAGAATGTGGTTATTGACGAGTCGCTTGTACTGGTCAAGGGGCGACTGGCATTCAAGCAGTACATCCCATCAAAGCGGCACCGATTTGGACTGAAGTTTTTTGTGCTGTGCGACTGTGAGACTGGTATCGTCTTGGACATGATATTATATTCTGGTACAGACGTCGACATACCAGCTCAAGATCAACACGGGTTCTCAGGCAGTGTCGTGAAAACCCTGATGGAACCGTTGCTGAACAAGGGGCATGTACTGTTCACCGACAACTATTACACCAGCCCCTTGCTGACCAGATACCTCCTTGCCCACAACACCGGTGTATGTGGCACTGTGAAGGGCCACAGGAAGGAAATGCCAGTGTTCGGTATAGCTATAGCCGTGGGTGAGTGCCAGCTGCGCAAGTGTGACAAAACGCTGTCAGTGCGGTGGAAGGACAGACGCGAGGTGAATATGCTGACTACGATTCACACCGGTGCCATGTTGGACAGTGGGAAAGTCCACTTTCAGACACGCAACACCGTGTATAAGCCAGACTGTGTCATAGACTATAACGTGAACATGCGCCTCGTCGATAAGTGTGACATGATGCTTGGTGGAGTGGAGTGTGTGCGCAAGTCTGTGAAGTGGACGAAAAAGTTCTTCCACCTCATGGATGTTGTAGTGCTCAACTGCTACAATATGTACCTAGTAAAATCAGGCAGGAGACCGTCTATACGTACATTCAGTGCTGGTGTTGTGTCACAGCTGCTAGTAAAGTATGGCAAGGAGGGTTCTGTTGTACCGCGCGGAGTGCAAGCAACAATGCCACATGCAGCTCCAGACAGATTGACGGGTAATGAAAACTTCAGAGTACATATGCTCGAGTATATGCCAGGCACAGCATCACGGGAGAAGGGTAAACGTGCTTGTATAGTATGCAGGAACACTACCCGCAGAGAACAAAAACGAAGATGCATCAGCACCTGGTGCGTGGAGTGCAAGGTGCCACTCTGCCCCGTTGGCTGTTTCGCAGCATATCACACACTCGCGGAGTACTGAGTGTGTTTATGATGTGTGTATATAGTGTGTGATACTGTACAGTGTGTATATAAAGTGTAAATATAAATATATTAGGCATGATACATTGGAAATTGTGCAGGATAAGTGACGTTGTTTGCGATGCACGTAACACAGTGTCTACGGACAGTACGGATGTTGTACTGCGATAATAGAGTGTACGTGTTCATTATACATTGGATTGCCATGTAAAAACAATGAAAATGTATTTAGAAAGGTGCGCAAAAAATGACCGAAAATATATTCGCGGCAACTCGCGCCCGCCCGCCGCCCACCGCCCCACCCGCCCCGGAGCTTACAGCACGGGCGCACGGGGAATCATGACGTCACGCCCCAACTTACGGACCCCATAGCAGCCAAAGTAAGTACAATTACGACTTTTTTTTTACATACCCATACTGAGGGAAGGGTTTTTGACACTTTAAAAAGAAAAAAGAATTTTTTCCAGAGAATTTATTTCCTGCGCACCACGGGGGTGTCATATTTGGAGGCAACGCAGTTAAAGGGCTAAAGTACCTGTTGATGATCTGTTAGAATTTCTACGTGAGGAACTGCCCAAATATAATTTGAGCTTGCAGACCAACAAAGTATTGGAACTTATGAAATTGTGTATAAAAGACAATTATATTAGTTTTAATGGAAAATTTTTCAAACAAACATTTGAAATGGCGATGGGCAATCCTCTTTCCCCAGTTTTGAGCAATTTGTATATGGAATTCTTCGAAACAAAAATCTTATCCAGTATTATCCCTGCTAATGTTGCTTGGTTTAGGTATGTTGATGATATTTTGCGCTTTTGGCCGTGTGACCAAGACCAGATAGTTTTTCTTAATGAACTTAATTCTTTGGTACCTTCAATAAAATTCACTTGTGAGAATGAGGAGAATGGTACTCTTCTGTTTTTGGACATTATAATTCATAGAGTAGCTAGAAAGTTCAAATTTAATGTGTATAGGAAACCTACCAACGTGGGGTCGTATGTTCATTTTTATTCCAATCATCATAGTAAAGTTAAACAGGCAGTATTTTCAGGAATGTTTCTACGAGCTTTGAGGGTATGCAGCCCTGAGTTTTTTGATGAAGAGATTGCTAAAATATATGAAATTGGGAAAAGTTTACAATATCCTAAGAGGATTTTGGATTGCTCGTTTGAACAAGCCAAGTGTACGTTTTATAATCACGGCCACAAGGCGAAACCAGAAATTATTAACTCATTGGTGGTACCTTATGCGAGTGGACTTGAAAAACTGTCTCCGATTTTTAAGAAACTTAATAAAAATTTGGTGTTCACTGTACGGTCAAATCCAATTTAATAAAAAATTCCCCTGATACAGCAGGTTGTGTGTATTCGATTCCCTGCAATGATTGTGATTTTGTGTATCTTGGACAAACAGGAAAGTCCTTACAATTGCAGTTGTCACAACATGCTTATAGTATTAGAACTGCCCAAATGTCTAATGCATTGTATCTGCACACGACTTTATGCGATCACAATATAAACTGGAATGGGGCGAAAAGCATTACCAATTGTGGTGGTTTTGTGGAACGGAATTTGATTGAGTCTGCTCTAATCAGTCAGTGTCCAAATCTTCTTAATGTTAGTACTGGTATGTACAAACCCAATCCATTTTTAAGTTTTAATATTGCACAACAGTTTAAGAAAAAACTCTGATAGAGAAGCTTACAATGTCTCATTACAATTTTGTGTGGTAGTGGGGTGAGGTTGTTTGGCAGTGTGGTGAGGTGTGTGGTAGTGTGGAGGTGTGTGTTGAAGTGCGGTGGGGTTGTGTGGCAGTGTGGAGGGGTGTGTGGTAGTGTGGTGGGGGTGTGGTAGTGTGTGTGGGTTGTGTATTATGTGTGGGGTGTGTGGTAGTGTGGTGGAATGTGTTGTAGTGGTGGGTGTGTGTGTAGTGTTTTGGGGTTTGTGTGGTAGTGAGGTGGGTTTGTTAGTGTGGTGGGTTGTTTGATAATGTGGTGGGGTGTGAGTAATGTGGTGGGGTGTGTGTGTAATGTGGTGGGGTGTGTGTAGTGTGGTGGGTTGTTATAGTGGTTCTGGGGTGTGTGGTAATGTTGTGGGGTGTGTGGTGGGGTGTGTGGTAGTGTGGTGGGGTTGTGGGTAGTGTGGTGGGTGTGTGGTAGTGTGGTGGGTCTGTGGTAGTGTGGTGGGGTTGTGTGGTAGTGTGGTGGGTTGTGTGGTAGTGTGGTGGGTTGTGTGGTAGTACTCACCTAGTTGTGTTTGCGGGGTTGAGCTCTGGCTCTTTGGTCCCACCTCTCAACCGTCAATCAACAGGTGTACAGGTTCCTGAGCCTATTGGGCTCTATCATATCTACACCTGAAACTGTGTATGGAGTCAGCCTCCACCACATTACTTCCTAATGCATTCCATTTTTCAACCACTCTGACACTAAAAAAGTTCTTTCTAATATCTCTGTGGCTCATTTGGGCACTCAGTTTCTACCAGTGTCCCCTAGTGCGTGTGCCCCTTGTGTTAAATAGCCTGTCTTTTTCAACCCTGTCGATTCCCTTGAGAATCTTGAATGTGGTGATCATGTCCCCCCTAACTCTTCTGTCTTCCAACGAAGTGAGGTTTAATTCCTGTAGTCTCTCCTCGTAGCACATACTTCTCAGCTCGGAACTGGGGGGGGGTGGTAGTTTGGTGGGTTTTGTAGTATTGTTGTGGAGTGTCTGGTAGTGTGGTGGGGTGTGTGGTAGTGTGGTGGGGTTGTGTAGTATTGTGGTGCGGTGTGTGGTAGTGTGGTGAGATATGTGGTAGTTTGGTGGGGGGGGGGTGTTAGTGAGGTGGGTGTGGAGTAGTGTGGAGGGGTTGTGGGTGGTAGTTAGGTAGGGTGTGTGGTAGTGTGGTGGGGTTGTGTGGAGTGTAGTGGAGTTGTGTAGTATTGTGGTGGGGAT
>WNGS01030234.1:0-16396 GCA_020271785.1 Procambarus virginalis
ATCTGACGATGTTGCTGTTTGTAGGAGGATTAGGTTGTGGGCAGGAACTGGAGTACCAAACGTCCACTGGTTTTCCTTAGTTTATTATAAAGATATATATACCTTCCTTGTACACCGCGGCCCAGGTGAGCTAGCTCAGTGTGTGAAGGGTAGCGCGTGTGGACGTTTCCAATGCCCAGGCGTCAGTCTGGCCTGAGCTCTGCTGGGTAGGGCAGATTGCAGTAAAATCTGCTGATCTCCGCTAACCCCCCGACCACGTTGTTTGATAGCTTAGGTACAAGTTGTTAGCTTAAGAGGGTATAGGACACCCTTGTGTCTGGCGCCTAACTGGCATCCAACAGTACGACCACTACACACAATCCTCCCAAAGGACACAGTATGGTCCACTACCACTCTCCACCAACACACCGTACAACTACTGCACACTCTCCCCCCTACACAATACTACTACCACTACACACTCACTCCTCCACATACCAGTACAGACCATCGACACCACTCTTCCCACCATTACGATGTACGAGCTCACTAACACGGATACCCACACACAGTACGTCTACTACACAATCTCCTCCCACGCAGTAGCGGCCACTACCTCACACTCCTCCTCCAGCACACAGTATACCCCTGCACACTCTCACCCCACACCAGTCCGACCACTACCACACTCCCCCACCACCAGTATACCACTACACACTCTCCCCCCACACCGGCACACTACTCACACACTCCCCCCACACAGTACGACCTACTACACCCTCTCCTCCACGCACAGTACTACCACTGCAGTCACACTCATCCTCCACACACATTACTACCCCTACTTCACTCTACCACAACACACAATACTACTCACTACACACACTCACTCACACAGTACTCCACTACACACACTCCCCCACACCACACTACTACCACTACACACCTCCCCCACACACAGCACTACCACTACAACACCACTACAAAAACAAACAAAAAAAATAAAAAAAAAAAAAACCCTAACACACACACACACAACTACACACTCTCCCCCACACACATAACTACACACTACTACCACTCTCCCACACACACAGTACTAACCCACTACACACTCCCCCTCTCACAGTACTCCCACTACACACTCTCTGCCCCCACACACAGTACTACAACTAGCACACTCTCCCCCACAACAGCTACTACAACTACACACTCCTCTCCCCCACTCAACGTACACCCACTCCACACTCTCCTCCACACACAGTACGACACATACACACACTCCCCCACAACACAGTCTCCCACTACACTACCACTCTGTCCCCACAGCACAGTACTACCACGTACACCACTACTGCCACACAGCTAGTACACCACTACACACCTCTCCCCCACACACATTGATACCTGGGAGTTAGTCAGGCTTGTTCACCGGGCTGCTTACTGGGGGTAGAGGCCCTGGTCGAGGACCGGGCGCCGGGGACACTAAGTGCCCAGAAAGTCCATCTCAAGAATAGACTGGTGTTGAGATAAGACATAAGAACTACTAGAGCAAAGGCAAACTTGCAGAAGGCCTATTGGCCCAATACCGAGGCCGCTCCTATTTATAATCCACCCCAATCCCACTCATATACATGTCCAACCCATGCAATTGAACAATCGAGGGGACCCCACCTCCATCAATGGTACGCAGCAATTGGTTCCACAAATCAACAACCCTGTTACTGAACCAGTATTATCCCAAGTCTGTTCCTAAATCTAAACTTATCCCAATTTATACCACTGTTCGGTCTGGCCTGTGTTGATACTTTCAATACCCCTATTAAAATCCCCTTTGTTAGTCCATCATCCACTTGTAAACCTCTTGCATGTCACCCCCTAACTCCTGCGGCCACTTTCCAGTGAAATGCACAATTAAGCTTGGTTAATCTTCTACATATGAAGATTTTTTCTACAGCTTGGGGAATTAACGTTATGTTCATCCTACGCTGGACACGTTCCAAGTGAATTTATACCCATTCTATAATATGACGACCAAAACCTGAATGCATAATCTAAATGGGTGCTAACCAGAGCAAGATATAGCTTGTAGAACCCCCTCCGAGGTGGGTGCTTGATTACATAAAGAACATAATAAGGCAGTAAGAAGAGCAAGAGCAACTGCAGGAAGGGCCTATTGCCCATACGAGGCAGCTCCTATTTATAACCACCCAATCGTCGTGACCAGTATCACATGTCCAACCCATGCTTTGAAACAATCGAGGGACCCTCACCTCCACAATGTTACTCGGCAAGTGGTTCCACAAAGTCAACAACCTGTTACCAAACCAATGTTTACCTGAAGTCTTTGCCTAAATCTAAACTTATAGAATTTATACCCATTGCTTCGCGTTCTGTCCTGTGTTGATACTTTAATACCCTATTAATATACCTTCGTTACGGCCATTCATCCACTTGAGAACCTCGATCATGTCCCCCTAAATCTTCTGTCTCCAGGTGAATGCAACTTAAGCTTTGTTTCTCTTTCTTCATATGAAAGATTTCTAATTTGGGAATTTACACTTCAGTCATCCTACGCTGGACACGTTCAAGTGAATTTGATATCCATTCTATAATATGGTCACCAAAACTGCAACTGCATAATCTAAATGGGGCCTAACCAGAGCAAGACTATAGCTTGAGAAACCCCACCCGGTGTCCTTGTTACATAATAACATAATACATAATAACCAAATGCAACTGCAGAAGGCTATTGGCCCATACCGAGGCAGCTCCTATTATACCCACCCAATCTCACTCATATACATGTCCAACCCTGCTGTTGAAACAATCGAGGGACCCCACCTCCACAATGTTCGCGGCCACAACTGGTTCCACAAAATCAACACCCTGTTACTGAACCATATTTACCTAAGTGCCTTTCCTAATCTAAACTATCCAATTTTACTCATTGTTTCGTGTTCTGCCTGTGTTGATACTTTTAATACCCTATCATTATCCCCTATGTTACGTAACCCCCCCCCCATTTACTCCCCCTTTTCCGTAAATCTCCTATCATGTCACAACCCACCCCTAACTGTTCGACTTTCCAGTGAATGCAACTCAAGCTATTTGTAATCTTTCTTCATATGAAAGATTTCCTAACTTCTGGCCCGGAATTAACTTAGGTCATCCTACGCTGGGACACGTTCAAGTGAAGTTCTATCCATTCTATAATAGGCGGAACCCAAACTGAACTGCATAATCTCAATGGGGCCTAACCAGACCAAGATATAGCTTGATGAACCACACCAGGTGTCTTGTATAAACATAATAGCAAGGAACAATCAAACATAAAAACACAACAGGCAACTGCTGAAGGCCTAATTGGCCCATACGAGGCAGCTCCCTGCAATTTTATTAACCAACACCAATTCATCACTCATATACAGGTGTCTCCCACAACCCATGCTTTGAACAATCGAGGGACCCCACCCTCCACAATGGTACGCGGCCATTGGTTCCACAAATCAACAACCCTGTTACCTGAACCAATATTACCGAAGTCTTCCTAATCTAAACTTAATCCAATTTATACCCATTGTTTTAGGCCCGGCCACCCCCCCCTTCTGTTCTGTGTTGATACTTTTAATACCTTATTATTATCCCCTTTGTTACGTCCATCCATCCACTTGTAAACATCTATCATGGCACCCCCTAACTCCTTCGCCTTTCCAGTGATGCAACTTAACTTTTTAAGGGGTTAATCTTTCTTCATATGTAAAATTTGCTAATATTGGGGAATTAACTTAGTCCACCTACGGCGGGGACACGTTTCAAGTGAAGTTTATATCCATCTATAATATGGCGACCAAAACTGAACTGCATAATCTAAAGGGGCCTAACCAGAGCAAGAGATAGCTTGAGAACCACACCAGGGTGTCTTGTGTTACATAAGAACATATAAGCTAAGAACAAAGGCCACTGCAGAAGGCCTATTGGGCCCATACGAGGCAGCTCCTATCTTATAACCACCCAAGCCCCCCCCCCCCCCCCCCCACACCCCCCCACCCCCCCCCCCACCCCCCCCCACAGCATCTTCAATGCCAAACCTAGCTTGAAACAATCGGGGGAGGACCCCCACCTCCACAATGTTACGCGGCAATCTGGTTTCCCCACCAATCACACACCCTTGTTACTCGAACACCACCTATAGGGGGTGGGAAGGCTAAAGTACATCGAATGCCAATACATCGGTAGGAACGCACGAGTGTGGTAGCCCAACATGATACCAGGGGTTAACCCTTCAGCGTGACGCATGTACCAATATGGTAGCAAATATGCCAAATGCTGATACGCCGAAGGGAGATCTTGAGGTTACATCCTTATCCACTTGTACCTACCCCCCTAACTCTTCGGCCTTTCCAGTGAATGCAACTTAAGCTTTCTTATCTTTCTTTCCATATGAAAGAGTTTCTAATTTGGGATAACTTAGTCATCCTACGCTGGCACGTTCAAGTGAATTTATCCATTCTATAATATGGCGACCAAAACTGAACTGCATACTCTAGATGGGCTACACCAGAGCAAGATATAGTTCGAGAACCACACCAGGTGTCAGGTTGTTGACATAAGAACATAACAACATAAGAACACAAGACCAAAGGCAACTGCAGAAGGCCTATTGGCCCTGGCCCATACGAGGCAGCTCCTATTTATAACCACCCAATCTCACTCATATACATGTCCAACCCATGCTTGAAACAATCGAGGGACCCCACCTCCACAATGTTACGCGGCAATTGGTTCCACAAATCAACAACCCTGTTACTGAACCAATATTTACCTAAGTCTTTCCTAAATCTAAACTTATCCAATTTATACCCATTGTTTCGCGTTCTGTCCTGTGTTGATACTTTTAATACCCTATATTAATATCCTTTGTTACGTCCATTCATCCACTTGTAAACCTCTATCATGTCACCCCTAACTCTTCGCCTTTCCAGTGAATGCAACTTAAGCTTTGTTAATCTTCTTCATATGAAAGATTTCTAATTTGGGGAATTAACTTAGTCATCCTACGCTGGACACGTTCAAGTGAATTTATATCCATTCTATAATATGGCGACCAAAACTGAACTGCATAATCTAAATGGGGCCTAACCAGAGCAAGATATAGCTTGAGAACCACACCAGGTGTCTTGTTACATAAGAACATAATAACATAAGAACAAAGGCAACTGCAGAAGGCCTATTGGCCCATACGAGGCAGCTCCTATTTATAACCACCCAATCTCACTCATATACATGTCCAACCCATGCTTGAAACAATCGAGGGACCCCACCTCCACAATGTTACGCGGCAATTGGTTCCACAAATCAACAACCCTGTTACTGAACCAATATTTACCTAAGTCTTTCCTAAATCTAAACTTATCCAATTTATACCCATTGTTTCGCGTTCTGTCCTGTGTTGATACTTTTAATACCCTATATTAATATCCTTTGTTACGTCCATTCATCCACTTGTAAACCTCTATCATGTCACCCCTAACTCTTCGCCTTTCCAGTGAATGCAACTTAAGCTTTGTTAATCTTTCTTCATATGAAAGATTTCTAATTTGGGGAATTAACTTAGTCATCCTACGCTGGACACGTTCAAGTGAATTTATATCCATTCTATAATATGGCGACCAAACTGAACTGCATAATCTAAATGGGGCCTAACAAGAGCAAGATATAGCTTGTGAACCACATGAACGTGTTAAACATGAACGACCCTAATCCAGCTTAATATAGCTCCCCCAATACCATGAGCCTCTATCTTTTTAATCAGTCTTTCATGTGGCACTGTATCAAAAGCTTTGCTAAAGTCAAGGTACACAACATCACAATCCTTACCACTATCAACTGCCTCAACTATGCTAGAATAAAAAGATAACAAATTTGTTAAACATGAACGGCCATTTATAAAACCATGTTGCGACTCATTTATTAATTTATGTTTTTCAAGATGAAGACGAATTTTATTTGCTATTATAGATTCGAGTAACTTTCCCACAATAGACGTTTGGCTAATTGGTCGATAGTTAGACGCAAGTGATCTATCTCCTTTCTTAAAAACTGGTATCACACCAGCAACCTTCCAAAACTCTGGCACTCTGCCCGACTCCACCGATTCACTAAACATGATTGACAGCGGGTCACAAAGCTCCTCCCCGCATTCCCTCAGCACCCCGGCAAACACCTCATCCGGCCCTGGGGACCTGCTTGGCTCGAGTTTCACTACCTGCTCAAGAACATCCTCCCTGGCAACCGCCAAACTCGTCAACCTGTCCCCGTCCCCACCCACACAGACCTGCTCGGCCGAAGGCACACTGCCAAGCTCCCCCCCTAGTAAACACAGATACAAAACACTTGCCAAAAATACCACTCATCTCCTCACCACCATCCGCCACCTGACCCGCCTCAGCCTTCAATGGACCTATCCCCTCCCCAGTCCCACTTCGATATAACTGAAAAAACCCTTCAGGACCCGTCCCCGCTTGCCCCGCTATACGAACTCCACAGCTTCCCCTTGCCCTCCCCATCTCTTCCTTAACATCCCGACCAGCTGCACGAATTCCCGTTCCAAAGCCACCTCCCCACCCTCAATCCCCCTGCACCAAGCTCTCCCCTTACCCACAAGGCTTCTCAAACACTTTGTTATCCACTTTGGGTCACCAGCAATCGATCTATTCAATTTGTGTATCACACCACGTTCCTGTGCCTTGCCTAGAACACCCTTAAACAAGTCACATATCGAATCCACATCGAAACCCCCACCCACATCACCCATCGCCGGGTTCATGCCTCGCTCCAAGACCGGCCCACACCCCACACCCAAGACCCCCCAATCAACCCGACCCAAAAAATCTCTCAGGCTACCAAAATCAGCTTTTCGAAAATCTGGCACTCTAACAGAATTTTCACCTACAGGTCTATTCCACTCCATGCCAAATCCGATCTCCCTGCGATCACCGTTCCCTAGCTCACTCCCCACCTCGATGTCATCAATTTGCGTCTCCCTGTTAGTTAACACCAAATCCAAAATATCGTTCTCCCGCGTTGGTTCCTCAATGTGTTGCGCAAGAAATCAATCGTCAACCAATTCTAGAAAATCTTCTGCTTCACTATTCCCTGCCTTGTTCAACCAGCCCACCCCACCAAAATTAAAGTCACCCACGACACAAACAGGGTGTTACTTACGCTGCGATTAATAAATCCGAGTGTCCTATTTGCCTTATTACGAACATTTATGCATTGATCCTTTTGTTTTAAATTCTTACTAATTATAACTCCCAGATCCCTTTCGCAATCCGACTTCGCAATCTCAACACCATCTAGCTCGTATCTTGTAACTCTATCATCATTACCTAGCCTCAGAACTTTACATTTATCAGCATTAAACTGCATCTGCCAGTCCTTTGACCATTTCAAAACCCTATCTAGATCAACTTGAAGTGATAGTGAGTCCTCCTCCGAATTAATTTCCCTACCAATTTTCGTATCATCGGCAAATTTGCAAATGTTGCTACTCAAACCTGAATCTAAACCTGAATCTAAAAGAATATATATTATAAACAACAGAGGTCCCAGGACAGAGCCTTGAGGCACTCCACTTGCAACATTTTCCCACTCTGACTTGACTCCATTTATACTAACTCTCTGTTTCCTTTGGTATAGCCATGCCCTAATCCAGCTTAATATTTCATCCACTTGTAAACCTCTATCATGTCACCCCTAACTCTTCGCCTTTCCAGTGAATGCAACTTAAGCTTTGTTAATCTTTCTTCATATGAAAGATTTCTAATTTGGGGAATTAACTTAGTCATCCTACGCTGGACACGTTCAAGTGAATTGAACGTGTCCAATCAAAGGACTATTATTAATTTAATAAGACTTATCCATTTTATAATATGGCGACCAAAACTGAACTGCATAATCTAAATGCGGCCTAACACGAGCAAGATATAGCTTGAGAACCACACCAGGTGTCTTGTTACTAACGCTGCGATTAATAAATCCGAGTGTCCGATTTGCCTTATTATGAACATTCATGCATTGATCCTTTTGTTTTAAATTCTTACTAATTATAACTCCCAGATCCCTTTCGCAATCCGACTTCGCAATCTCAACACCATCTAGCTCGTATCTTGTAACTCTATCATCATTACCTAGCCTCAGAACTTTACATTTATCAGCATTAAACTGCATCTGCCAGTCCTTTGACCATTTCAAAACCCTATCTAGATCAACTTGAAGTGATAGTGAGTCCTCCTCCAAATTAATTTCCCTACCGATTTTCGTATCATCGGCAAATTTGCAAATGTTGCTACTTAAACCTGAATCTAAATCATTTATATATATTATAAACAACAGAGGTCCCAGGACAGAGCCTTGAGGCACTCCACTTACAACATTTTCCCACTCTGACTTGACTCCATTTATACTAACTCTCTGTTTCCTTTGGTATAGCCATGCCCTAATCCAGCTTAATATAGCACCCCCAATACCATGAGCCTCTATCTTTTTAATCAGTCTTTCATGTGGCACTGTATCAAAAGCTTTGCTAAAGTCAAGGTACACAACATCACAATCCTTACCACTATCAACTGCCTCAACTATGCTAGAATAAAAAGATAACAAATTTGTTAAACATGAACGGCCATTTATAAAACCATGTTGCGACTCAATTATTAATTTATGTTTTTCAAGATGAAGACGAATTTTATTTGCTATTATAGATTCGAGTAACTTTCCCACAATAGACGTTAGGCTAATTGGTCGATAGTTAGACGCAAGTGATCTATCTCCTTTCTTAAAAACTGGTATCACATTAGCAACTTTCCAAAACTCTGGCACTCTGCCTGACTCTATTGATTTATTAAATATGATTGACAGTGGGTCACAAAGCTCCCCTTTGCATTCTTTAAGCACCCTGGCAAACACTTCATCCGGCCCTGGGGATTTGTTTGGTTTGAGTTTTTCTATTTGTTTAAGAACATCCTCCCTGGTAACTGCTAAACTCGTCAACCTGTCCTCGTTCCCACCCACATAGACTTGTTCGGCTGAAGGCATATTGTTAAGTTCCTCTTTAGTAAATACAGACACAAAATATTTATTAAAAATACTACTCATCTCTTCATCACTATCTGTTATTTGACCTGTCTCAGTTTTTAATGGGCCTATCCTTTCCCTAGTCTTAGTTCGATATAACTGAAAAAACCCTTTAGGATTTGTCTTTGCTTGCCCTGCTATACGAACTTTATAGTTTCTTTTTGCTTTCCTTATCTCTTTTTTAACATTTTTAACCAGTTGAACGAATTCCTGTTCTAAAGTGACCTCCCCATTTTTAATCCTTTTGTATCAAGCTCTCTTTTTACCTATAAGGTTTTTCAAATTCTTTGTTATCCACTTTGGGTCATTAGTATTCGATCTATTCAATTTATGTGGTATACTACGTTCCTGTGCTTTGTTTAGAATATTCTTAAATAAGTTATATATTGAATCCACATCGACATCCCCATTTATATCACCTATCACTGGGTTCATGTCACGCTCCAAGACCGGCCCACACCCCATACCCAAGACTTTCCAATCAATTTGACCCAAAAAAATTCTTAGGCTATTAAAATCAGCTTTTCGAAAGTCTGGCACTTTAACAGAATTTTCTCCTACAGGTCTATTCCATTCTATGCTAAATCTGATTTCTTTGTGATCACTGTTCCCTAGCTCACTCCCTATTTCGATGTCATTAATTTGTGTTTCCCTGTTAGTTAACACTAAATCTAAAATATTATTTTCCCGTGTTGGTTCCTTAATGTGTTGCGTAAGAAAGCAATCGTCAATTAATTCTAGAAAATCTTCTGCTTCATTATTCCCTGTTTTGTTCAACCAGTTTATTCCACTATAATTAAAGTCACCCATGACATAAATATTGTTAGATCTAGATGCCCTAGATATTTCATCCCATAGATGCTTTGCTTCCGTTCTGTCTAAATTTGGTGGCCTATATATAACTCCTATTATAATATTATTTGCTTTTTCGTTTAATTCTATCCAAATAGTTTCTGTGTGTGGCTGAGTTTTGATTCCCTCTTTGAGACTACATTTCAAATTGTCCCTAACGTATATGGCTACTCCACCTCCTCGTCTAATATATCTATCTGTGAAATAGTTTAAATCCATTTATTTGATATTCAGCTAATAGTTCTCTATTATCAACATTCATCCACGTTTCGGTAAGTGCAATAATATCTATTTTTTCTGTGCAGACAAGAGCATTTAATTCGTTAATTTTATTTCTTAGACTTCTACTGTTTGTGTAATATACCCTAAGTGAATTGTTATTTTGAGGCCCTTCTCTTTCCCTGATCATTTTCCCAATTCCTTCCTCCCGCAAACACATACTTTTATTACATCCTTCCTCCAAATCAATTCCCATACCTTTATCTACTAACAGTTTAAACCCAAACAAACACCTCTAACCACTTCTTCCAACGAGTTTGCAACCGCAACAACACCAGCTCTCGATAGATGCACCCCATCACGAGCATACATTTCATTTTTCCATAGAAGTGTTCCCAGTTGTCTATATAAGATATTGCATTAGATTTGCAATATCTTTCCAGCCTGCAATTGACACCAAGTGCCCTCGACATCCATTCATTTCCCACTCCCTATCTTGGAAGAATGCCACATATGATCGGGATTCCTCCCTTGCTCCTAACTAATTCTATTGCGAGGTTGCGTGGTGACCACCGGCCGGGTCGGACGCTCCTGAGGTCTCTCCGCACTGGCTAGTGTTTACGTTGGGTGATTGCTGGTTTGCCCTGCTGGTGGTGGTTTGCCACTGACAGGGTGACGTGTGACTTAGCCATGGGGTCTTCTCGCCCCCCAGTCAAGAGGACGTTGTCGGCTGGTCTGGCGTTTACGGTGCCGGTGGACCATCCATTGGTTGGTGTCGCCCTGGTGG
Organism: Procambarus virginalis; assembly: GCA_020271785.1. Classification (NCBI taxonomy): domain Eukaryota; kingdom Metazoa; phylum Arthropoda; class Malacostraca; order Decapoda; family Cambaridae; genus Procambarus; species Procambarus virginalis. The sequence goes on from WNGS01030234.1 coordinate 10,976, forward strand.
ACGTGCTTCATGTGCAGCTGTCGGACCTGGTGGGCATCCAGCTGCTTCAGGGCAACCGTGCTGTGGTCAAGTTCCACCTCCAGGCTGCCTTTCAGGCGTTTCTCGAGCGGTGTGAGGGGCATGTTTACCCCTCTCCCTGATACTGCTGGCTCCATTAAGGTGGTGAATCTTAGTGTCACCTTGACGTCTGTGGCGGTGCATGGTGCCCCCTTCGAATTTTAGGACGACTTTTTGACCTCCTGTTTCGAACGGTTTGGGACAGTGTTAAGTGTTCGTTGGAACAAGGTCGTTGCCGGGCACTGTGTTGGTATGCTTAACGGCTCCCGCACCCTGACAATGTCGCTGAAGTGTAGTGTACCGTCGTCGATGTCCGTGTTGGGGTACACACTCCGCTGCCAGTATCGGGGTCAACCGCGCACCTGTTATCGGTGTGGTCACGAGGGTCATCTGGCTGCAGCGTGCGACGTGGGAGCAACTGGTCGGGTGCATGTTTTTCGTGCGGAGGATTTTCCACCCCTGTTGCGTTCTTCTGAGGATGGAGTGGGTGCTGTGCCTGGGGCGCCTGCTTGCCTGTCTGCTGCTCCCCCTGTTGAGGCGAGTTCTACGGCCTGTGTGACACATCTGGTGCCTGCTGTGGCCCCTGGGGCTGTTGAGCCGGTGTGTGTGGGTGTCGGGCCGTCGCCTGAGCTGCGTGTTGTGCAGGATGTCCCGGTGGAGGTCCATGTCCCGCCCCCACCTGTGGATGTGATACCGGCTCCCGGGGACGCGGGTTCTGCTGTGTTGGAGGGGGTGCTTCAGCAAGGTGAGGTGCCTGCCGTGTCTGTGTGTGTTGACGACTGTCGTTCTGCTCTTTCCATCCCTGTGCAGAAGCGTGCGCGTCGGTTATCTGAGGCTGTGTCCCAGGATGATGTGGACAGTGTGGGTGATGTGGCCTCTGTGGACTCTTCGGACGGTGCTGGTGTGGCCTGTGTGGATGTGAAGGTGGTGGCCGTGCCTGCGGCGCGGCCTGCTGGGAGTGGTGTGGTGCGCCCTGTCTCGAAGCGTTCGCGGCGGGCTCGGAGTGTGTCTCCCCTTCGTGGTGTGCCTTGGGAGGAGGTGGGGGAGTATGGTGATCTGGCGCCCCCCACCGAGGATGTTGGTGCTGTGAGGGACTCCGAAGTTGCTACCTGTGCCTCTCCTCCTGCGTCTCCTGCTGTTGGATCTCCGCAGTGGGGGGTTGTCCCTGATAATCGGGACCTCGTCGTGATGTTGCGGAAGGATGTGCGCCGGGGGGCCTCGGGTCCTGTGCCCGGTGGTGGGGTCGGTGACGCACCTGCATCCCCTGCTGTATCCCCTCCTTCCTTGCTCCGGTCTGGGGATTATCTAGTCCCGTCTGCTGGGGTCGTGCCCTGTGAGGGTCCGGAGTTGGGCCCTTATCGAGATACCCGGGTGCTTCCGATCCCGTGGTGCGTGTCCACTATCTGGGTGTCGCGGGTGAAGGAGTTTGTGTATCGGGTGCCGGATAGGATGTCTCAGCCGAGGGCGCTGCCTAGTGGCCGGCTGCCCGATGACGAGTGGGTGATTTGGGAAGCGTACTGCTTGCGCTTTCCGATATACAAGTTTCCGGAGAAGTATTAGTTCCCGTCTTGCGCACCCTGCTACGCCGTGCGTGGGTCAGCTGCCACCGTGACCACGACGCCCCGCCCCCCGGTGCGGGGTGTCTCCCTCTAACATTCGACTCTGTTTTCGCCGCCTCTCCTCTCTCTACGGCCCATCACGTCTACCGCTTTTGACTTTCTTCTCATCCTAACCATCAACGCATCTCCTTACGTCTGTCCTGGTGCAGTCATCGGGAGGGTTACCCCTTCATGCAAACTGCACCTATTCTCAAGAAGAAGAAGAAGAATTCTATTGCTGTCTTGAATTTCTGTATTAGTTCCTCACTTCTAACTCTCCCAACATCATTACCCCCGAGATTACGAAGTCGGATTGTGAAAGGGATCTGGAAGTTATGATTAGTAAGAATTTAAAACTTACGGATCAATGCATGAATGTCCGTAATAAGGCAAATAGGACACTGGGATTTATTAATCGACGCGTTAGTAACAAGACACCTGGTGTTGCTCTTTAGCTCTATCTTGCTCTGGTTAGGGCCCCATTTAGATTATGCAGTTCAGTTTTGGTCGCCGTATTATAGAATGGATATACATTCACTTGAATGTGTCCAGTGGAGGATGACAAATTTAATTCCCCAAATTACAAACCTCTCATATAAAGAGAGATTAACAAAGCTTAAATTGCATTCACTAGAAAGACAAAGAGTTAGGGGTGATATGATAGAAGTTTACAAGTGGATGAATGAACATAACAAAGGGGATAATAATAGGGTATTAAAAGTATCGACACAAGACAGATCACGACAATGGGTACAAATTGGATAAGTTTACATTTACGAAAGACTTGGGTAAATACCGGTTCGGTAACAGGGTTGTTGATTTGTGGAACCAATTACTGCGTAACGTGGTGGAGGTGGGGTCCCTTGATTGTTTCAAACGCGGGTTGGACATGTATGTGAGTGGGATTGGGTGGTTATAGATAGGAGCTGCCTCGTATGGGCCAATAGGCCTTCTGCAGTTACTTTTGTACTTATGTTCCTATTTTAGAATGTATGTTTTAAGTAGAACTTCTTACTTCCAAGCGAGTATATTTCTATATAAGAAAGTAAAAGTTCCATTTTCCGGCTACATCAAACACCATTAATCGGCCGGGCAACCCCTCCCCCCTCCCCACACCGCGTCACTTGTTTCTACCTTACCTTACACCCCCTCCCTTCCCATTCCCCCCCCCCCCCTGCAAGACACCACCAAGCCTACCTTACCTTACAGTCGCCATATTATGTGGCTCGCCACTCCCCCCTGCCCACGCTTTACCTGTCTTCGACCTTACCTCACACCCCCCTCCCTTCCCCTTCCCCCCCCCCTGCAAGACACCACCAAGCCTACCTTACCTTACAGTCGCCATATTATGTGGCCCGCCACTCCCCCCTACCCACGCTTTACCTGTCTCCGACCTTACCTCACAGTCCCTACCTCACATTCTCTCATCGTTCATTCATATTTTTGTACAGCTCATTATATTTCATTTTTAGACATTGTATGTTTACATTTTTTTGCACCGAAACATATCAAACTATTCATCAGACGTGTTAATGCAGGTGCAGACCAACCAAGACTTGGTTATCAATATGACCTTCAACACCTGAGTCATTAAGTTGCCTCAGGCTACATGCCCCGAGGCCCTCAACACCTGACCATAAGGCTACCTGCCACCAGTCCGTCAGTCATTGTCACAGGCCCCTTGTTTTTTGGTGCCGGAAAATAGAAGCTCCAGCAGTCCCCCACATTTTGTTTTTAGGCAGTTACTCATAAGGTGTCACGTTTACTTATAAATTTCCGATTTGGAGTAAAGAATTCTTACGAGGAAAATAATTTCAGAGTTCATAGAAGTTTGTTATAGGAAAGTCAGGGCATAGTCTGCTCCCTTCTTATTGAGAATAATCTCTACGGTCATATGCAGATATTTTAGACTGTATTCTTTTAAGTAAAATGCTTACTTACAAACGAGTATATTTCTATATAAGTAAATAAATGTTCCATTGCAGGCGATGAGTCACAATAACGTGGCTAAAGTATGTTGACCAGACTACACACTAGAAGGTGAAGGGACGACGACGTTTCGGTCCGTCCTGGACCATTCTCAAGTCGATTGTGACGAGGAAGTAGAGAGAGGCAATAAATTCCATTTCCCGGCTACATCAGACGTCATGAATAGCCCTTCATACTGAGAATAAACTCTACAGTCAATACTTGTTTTCTTAGAAAATCACTCATAAGTTCTTAAAGGATTCTTATGGAGGAAATTCAAAATTTTTCAGAGATCAGTTTTATGAAAATATTTCAGAGTTCATGTAATCAATGAAGTTTATTTACAAGTTTAAGACCGGAATTATTCAGAAATAATTTTCAGTCCAAAAATAGTCAGAATCCAGTTTGTGCCCAAAATTATTCATAGACCAGTTAAAAAATAAATAATCAGAGACCATTTAAGACCAGTTTGGGCCTGAAAATATTCAGAGTCCAGTAAAAGTACAGAAATATGACAGCGATCAGTAAAAGATCAAAATTAGTCAGAGACTATGCCCGAAAATATTCAGAGTTCATTTTCAGACTAATTTTCATCAGAGTCTAGTTTGAGACCCAAATTTCACAAAGTCCAGCTGTAAGATCGAAAATTAGTCAGAGTCCAGTCGAGACCAAAAAAATGACAGACTATTTTAAGACCAAAATTTGTCAGCGACTGCATTTATAAGTGCATTTTTGCTACTAATAGCCCAATTTTAAACAGTCATATTTCAGACATAGTAAGTCAAATCAAGTCAGTAAGCAAGTTCTTGTTCCCGTTCCCCGCCTTAGTCCACTGTTGTAGATTCAATACTAACAATACAATATCCCTAAAATTTAAACCCATTTTATTTTATTTGAAATAATTTTTTTTTATTTCAAACCAAACCCTTCGTTCTTTCCCCTATATACTATATATTTTTGAAATAAAAAGAGGAAAAAAACAAACTGGATTTTCCTTCCCTAGTAAAACATATTTTACAGAACGAGGCCAAAAAAAGCACATATTAGGTATTGGATTGCTTGTTTACCATTCACAAACTCATTTGAAAACACCACACTAATTATTAATTAATACATACTTTTAAACACACACACACACATGTCAGTTAGCCTAAATTCTCCAATATTCATTCATAAAACTGCCTCACGGGACTGCAACCTCATCAAACAAAGCTGTTAGGTATTTCTAACTGTCAACACAAATTAACAACTTCACATGTCAATCATTGCAACTGTTGATAAATAGACACTTACCTTGCTACGACATATAAATACAAGTGCCAAATTTGTTTCAGAAGGCAACTCCAGAGTGGCCTAGTCGGATAGAACACGTTCTTAATCCGGATAAACCTGCGTTCGAGCCTGTCGGAACGGTTGCAAGTACAGGGCACAGATTTCTCTGTGTCCCCCCTCCTGTAGGAGCATCAGTTTCGATAGACTCTCTGGATAGCCGAAGATTGATTGACTGACCCCTTGGAATGTGGGGAAGGGTTGAAGTCCGGGGGCCCACGGACGGATACCTGGATCCACTGACCTCGGGCAGGTCAGCTGCAATCCAATCTGGAAATCCACCTGGATTTCAGGTGGGGAGAAGGGAGGCAATTTGGGTCGACACAAATAGCTTCCTGGACCCAAAACCCCATGGATACATGGACACGGACATTCATTGACTTCTTATTATCTGACACGAACCTTCGGTTCGTGTCAGGTTGTGTCATAAGAAGGTTGGTTAGGTTAGGTTAGGTTGCTAAGGTTAGGT
>WNGS01030237.1:0-14512 GCA_020271785.1 Procambarus virginalis
ATCTAGAGCCCCATATGGCACATCCACGTGGTCACATGTCAGAAATGCCAGCTGATCGGGCCCTCGGCGATCGTGGGAAAGACCCTAGTACTTGTTTCGCAATTGTCCACGGATCCCGTTTATTTAACTCTTTTCAAAACACTACGGAACTCACCGTTCACATGGCTGTACTTATGATTTCACCTGGCCTCACGATCCAAGACATCTATATTCACATATACTCTCACAGTAGTACTTTTACACTGTACCAAAAAACTACTCTATTCTTAATAATATCGCTACTGTGAGATGCACACGCACTGATTCCACTGAACTTTGTACTTATATATTCATTACTATCCTCTCACAGATGATATCACATGGCAATCACTATCGCGCTATATGATCTTATTCAGCAGCACCAATCATGTCATATAACTCATATAAGTCAACTTCCAGAGCATAGTATATATCAAATAGATCCTAGAGATCAAACACCACGAGGCACTTTACTATCGATCAGATTATGGAGATCAACCACCATCCTGGGCCTTACTATCATAAGATTATAGAGATCACAGTCCACCAGGCATTTATATATCAATTAGCATTATAGAGATCATTACACAGGTATTTATATCAATGGATTATATAGATCAATCCACCAATATCTGGGTTACTACCAATGTATATATAATAATAATCCTCACAGATCAATAGTGCGATGAGTCACAGTAAAATTCTCTGATGAATCTTACTGCTTGCACACCAGGAGGCCCACACATAGCATATATATTTAAATTGATACTGTGAGCGCTCTGGGTGAGCCTTGCCCATCTACGGAGACGATACTGTGCTCTCTGGTGACTAAACCAAGGTGAGACTTGCTCACGACCATACAAATATATACTGAACAAGAATATCTATAGCATAACTAAATGGGGAAATGGAGAGGACTGTAAAAACCGTATAACACATACTTCACCTACCTCAGGATGACGTAGTTTGGGTTGTAGCTCCTGGTCCAGGCTCTCACTTCGTTCACCCTCCAGAAACAGAAACACAAGCCCCACGCTTTAGGATGTCGTGTCTCGCCGCTTCTGTTCACAGCAGGTCCGTGCTTCTATCCCTACAGTACGTCGCTGGGGTTGAAGTCGGTCTCCTGGGGAGCCGTGCTAACCTTCCTCCTAACTACGGCAGCCAGCCCTACGTCTCGGCTGTCCCCCCCGTCGTACGTTTTCCCACATTAGTCCCTGTTCACTGTATTTCCCCAGAGGAACTCACTCTCACCACTACGAAGTCACTGAAGATAACAGTCGTCCCGGACGACACATGCACAGCACCCAACTCCAGAGCACTTGAAGCCCACAAAACTGTCAATTCCCTCATCGTATAGATATATCGCTAGGTAACTTGAGGAAGGTACTTCTCGACAGTGCTGTGCATCCACTGTTGACTCGTAGGGATTCCACGTTAAGGTGGGGTTACTGTCAAATCTCGACAGGATCGTCGATCACCAACGATTCAACCTGGTTGACAAAGCTGTCAACCGGTTCACTCACGGTGCGTGGCCCGGCCACTAGCTGTTTCTTATACTGGTGAACCGCCAATGCGACACACGTCGATGCCCGGCCCCTTCTTGCAACATCACCTGTCCCTGAGCACTTGTTGCTCAATATTCTGTCAATTCCTTATCTGAGCCACTCTGGGTTGCAGGAAGACCCACAGAGTGCGTGCCACAACTGGAGACGTTTAAATCCACCGGAGTTCGGTAAATCCGTCACTCTGACAGGACGTCCGATCGTGCGTCCTACCTCTCGGACGTGTCGTGAAGACTGATATCGCTGGCGCCAACACGGCGGACCCCCCTGCCTATGTGACGTCAATTTTCCCAAAGTTGGTTTTCATTGGCTCCCAGTGCCACGTCGCTGACGGTGACCAATCTGGCGCCACTGACGTCACACAGTTTTGGCGGGAGAACAGACTCGCCAGCGCCATATTGGCTCCCTAAAGGGCCTATCCCACAGGCCAAAATACTATTTTTCGCAAATTTCTCGGCTCTTCGAGAATACTGTTCTCTCCCACATATGTTCAATTGATGCCTGCAATGTAGAGAACGCTCGGGAATAGTGGACATGACTCTTACAGCAGGCGTGGGAGAATTAGAAAGGGGGAACACCGTCACAATATATATATATATATATTATATATATATATATATATATATATATATATATATATATATATATATATATATATAAAGTTTGTGAGGGTACCACCTCTGGTGCCAATGTGGGGACCCATAGCCTCGGAGAAGAAAATAAAACGTATTCAGAGGAGACCTTGTGGTTTCTCACTGAACACTAATATTTTCTTCTCCTACCACCCCCATTCTTTTGTATGTACACATATATATTTGCTTTATTTGAACTGTGTTACAAAAAAGGAGTTACATATAGGTTACAAAGATGGTTATCATAGGTTGTCGAGTTCCTCCAGCTCCTCAGATGGCGGGCAGGAACCCTGGATGCAGTGCGCATTTCCCCTCTGTATCGCCACGCTGAGGCGCTGGAAAAGAAAGCTGGCAGCTCTAGGGTCCCTTGTTGTTTCAATGAGCCTAGAACCCAGTTCCTTCAAAAACTGGTAGCACTTTTACCCCAGGCGCCGAGTGTCTCAGAAGCAATGGGGACAAAATTGTAGTGGTGATCCAGTTCTCTATACTTACGGGATTTGGCTGCTTCCCTGTGGGTGGCAGCGCCACCTGGTTGTGCAACACTGAGGTCAATGTAGGTGTTAGCCAGGGTTGATACGCACGTGTAGTCCCATACCAACTGCTTGCCATTCTTCCAGGGTTCACTGTGATACCATCCGGGCGACCAATAAGAGCATCAGAGTTACGGGGCGTTAGGTAACGAGGCTCTCTCTCAGCTGGGCATCCAGCTGTGGTGAGGCTCCTCTTGATGATGTCGTTAACTTCACTGTGCCTCGAGTGCCATCCTCCTGTGCTTTGGCAGAGTAGGCCATGGTGGCCGTACCTGTCAGCCACCACCTCGCCGCAAATACACCTATATCTGGTGTGGATTGGGGCAGCAAGGCGGAGGGCCACAGCAATTCGGAGGGCGTGTGGTGTGAGACGCGTGCCAGTTGCCGACATTGGGGTTGCTAACAGGAAATCCCCTGCATGTGGGGCTGCTACTGCTGTGAGGCGAGCAATGTCGTGCTGTGTTGATGCAGCACCCAGGCACTCTGCAGCAACTTTGTCTACAATGGGGCCATCCCAGCTGGATTGCCTGTGGGCTTTTGGGGATGGTGGTTGAGGTGATGGGCCTGCACGAGAGGCCCACTCTGTGGCACAGCGTGTAAAATTGGGATCATGTACACCTGCCAGCTGATGTAAGTGGGCAGGTAGAATTTCCTTCACAAGGTCGTCGGATGCTGATAAGGAGGACAGGAAGGCTGGAACAGCGATTTGCGTTGCTGTTCGAACTCCGAGGCCCCCAAGTCTTACGGGAAGAGAGGCTTGTTTCCACTGCAGGTCATCAAGAGAGAGGTTAAGGGCTTTTTCTAGCATTGATTTCAGTAACCGGTCATACTCACTTAGTTTTTGGCTACTGTAAGATGGTGAACACCTCAGAAAGTAGGTTAACCTGGGGAGGGACAGACATCTGGTGATGAGGTAGAGTGCATCATGAGCATCAATATCCTCAATCCTCCCATCCATCCTCTTAAGGTCGGCGATTTTCTTATCAAGGACCTCATCGATGGCTTTCAACCCCAGGGGAGCTCCTAGGAGTGTGCTGTCTTCAGGTTTAGTTTTATGGATGTTTGGCAGAAGACCCTCTATTCTCTCTACGATGCCCTGGTTGGAACATATTATTTCACATTTAGAAGGGTTCAGGGTGAGGCCTAAAACTGCACCTTGCTCCTGGATTTTTCTGATGTCCTCCAGGAGGGAGTCTTGGGAACCAGCTAGGGTACCATCATCCAAGAACCAGATGTTAAGCTCGCTGGACAGGACCTCTGTGACTTGTTTGATGACTAAGCAGAAAAGGAGAGGAGCAAGGGGGTCACCCTGTTGGACGCCTTCCCGCGAGTCAATTTCATGTTCGCCAAAAAGTAGCTTAAGATCCATACTGTAGCATGAATGTACGAAAGGGTAGAGGGAAGGGAAATGACTATGAACCGCACGGAGTACAGCATCCCTCCGCACCAAATTGAAGGCATTTTTGAAATCTAGCTTGATAAGGGCCTTTTCGTCTGTGATGTTGGCGATGAAGGCTCGAGCTGCATGGGCTGCCGCCTCACACCCTTGTGGAATGCCAAACCCAAGCTGTTTTGGCTTCAGCATGTTGGCCGCTGCATCACTAACTGTTCTTGCGGCTGCCTTTGCGACGAGACGCCGGAGAGAATTGCCCACAGCTATTGGCCTGATCCCTCCATCCTTTTTCTTTAGAGCACAGAGGGATGCTCCAAAAAAAATAGGTCTTATGGACGGTGGTATGTTGCCAGCTAGACATGTGTTGGTGAATCTGGTTAGTTCCACCAAGAGGTTCTTTGCAATGTCACCCAGTGCAGGGTTGAGCATTTGCTTGAGGTGGTTGGGTTTTAGTCCTGTGAACCCACCTGCTGATCCGGTTGGGAAGGACATGGCTGCTTTATGGACCACAGATTCAGCCACCCAGAGAGGTTCTGCTCCGTTAGCCCCCACTTGTACAATGTCGTCCTCACGCGGAGCCCTGGCAGGGTGTTTCTCCCTTAGGGCTTGAGCTGTTGCGGCATCTCTATCGGCAATTGAGTCCTCACTGGTGATGACTCTTATTGCGCCAATAGTGTTTCCTTCTTCTATTTTCTTGGTGACTGATGTTCTGATTTTTGATGTCTCGGATATGGCACTGTTGCTCTTCCTGCCGTGGGTGTTTCTCGCGCGAGTGGAAAGGCGCACCTGGTTGTCCTCCCTGGGAAAATCATTTATAGCTTTGATGATTGAGGCAGCTAAGGTTTTGTCTCTCCTTGCAGGGGTGGCTAGACATATGTTGCCAAACAGTAGGAGGTTGTGCCATGCTTGGGTCGTTCCAGGAGAGTCGTTGACCTTTCTCAGGAGGGCGGATAATTTGGCTGCTGCATGGGGGCGGGCTGCTTTAGGGATGTGTTGCAAGGTTCTGGCTGATGTTGCTTTGATAGCCTCTAATAAATTTTCCGTGGGAATGAAGGTCTGGGAGGTGTTTTGCCTGACGGGCGGTATATATATATATATATATATATATATATATATAATATATATATATATATATATATATATATATATATATATATATATATATATATATATATATATATATATATATATATATATATATATTTAGGGGTACCACCACTGGTTTGATTAAAGGGACCCACATCCTCGAAGAAGAAAATAAATAGTGTTCAGAGAAGAACTTGTGGATTCTCACTGAATACTTTAATCTTTCCCTCTCCTACCACCCCTATTATTATTTTTTTTTTTTATTATTTTTTTTTGATTTTATTGCAATGCTACAGTTTACAGAAAACACACACTTATATAACAATATATCAATCAGTGTTCGAAGACCTCGTCCAGCTCTTCAGGGGTCGGGTGCGTACCCAAGATACAGCACGCATTTCCCCTCTGAACAGCGACACTCAGGCGCTGGAACATGAAACTGGCCGCTCTTGGGTCTCTAGTCTTCCCAATGAGTTCCTCGCCCACCTCCTTCAGGAACTTAAGTGCACATTTACCCCAGGCGCCCAGAGTCTCAGAGCCTATCGGCACGAACCTGTAACAACGTTCTAGGTCCCTGTACTTGTTAGTTTTCTGAATCTCCCTGAAGGTGGCCGCCCCGCCTCCCTCAGCTGTGCTGTAAGGTAGATAGGTATCGGCCAATGTAGATGCACACGTGTAGTCCCACACGACCTGCTTACCTTCCCTCCACGGCTGCAGGGTGACTCCATCTGGGCGTTTTTGGCTGTTGTCAGGTCTGCACAACTGGGGTTCCCTTTGTGCTGGACACCCAGCTGTAGCCAAACTTCTCTTGATGATGTCATTGACTGCTTCGTGTCTGGCAATCTTTCCCTGTGTCTTACGACAGATGAGACCATGGCTGCCATATTGGTCTGCCCGTGCATGGCCGCAAATACACCGGTGCTCGGTGGAGATAGGGGCGACAAGGCGCAGAGCAACACCAATACTTAGGGTCCGATGGTCCAGGCGGGTGCCCAAGGCAGAATTAGGGACTCCAACAGGAAGTCCCCAGCATGGGGCGCTTGCACAGCTAGAAGACGTGCTTTGTCCTTCCTGGAAGCTGCCGCCAGCAATGATGTGGCGATGTTTTCCACTATGGGGCTATCCCATTTGGACTGTTTGCAGTCATTTGGAAAAGTTGGTCGAGGGTGAGAGTTGACAAGAGTGTCCCACTGACCGGCTCCTTCCGCGAATTTGGGATCATGAATTCCAATGGAGTCTCTTAGGTATTCTGGTAGTATTTCCTTAACTAATTCACCTGTGGCACTGGTCGAGGATAAGAATGCCGGCAATGCTAACTGTGTCACCTTGCGAATACCTATTTCCCCGAGTCTAACTTGGAGTGTTGCTTAGTCCCATTGGTCATCTTGCAGGGAGAGGTTTAACACTTTCACGGTTATTGACCTTAGGAGTGAGTCATATTCTGTTAATTTTGGGCTGTCGAAGGAGGGAGCACACCTTAGGAAATAGGTCAGTCTGGGCAAAGCCAGGCACCTTGTGAGAAGGTACAAAGCATCGTGGGCGTCCAAGGCCCCTATTCTTCCCTCCATCCTCCTCAGGTCGTTCAGCTTTTCTTCGAGGACTACCTCAATAGCGCTCGAGCCCAGAGGTGCCCCTAGCAGCACACTGTCGGTGGGAGCGATCACTTGGGCTCCTGGCAATATGATTTGCACTGCATCTATGGGTGGTTGGCTAGATGAGATGATTTCACACTTTAATGGGTTTAGGGTGAGTCCTAACGCCTCTCCCTTAGATTTCACCAGCTGTAGATCTTCTAGCAGGGACTCCTGTGTCCCTGCCAGGGTGCCATCGTCCAGGAACCAGATGTTGAGTTCGCTGGTCAACCTGCTTGTAACCTCTTTAACAGCCATGCAAAAAAGAAAAGGGGCAAGTGGGTCTCCCTGCTGGACACTTTCTGCAGAAACAACTTCATGTTCCCCAAACAACAGGGTCGATTCCCTACTGTACCCTGCTGAGACGAAGGGGAGTAGAGAAGGAAAGCTTGTTCGACCTGCTTCCAGTACCACATCCCTTTTTACCTGGTTGAAGGCATTTTTAAAGTCTAATTTAATTAATGCCTTATTTTCTGGGAGGTGCTTGATATATATATATATATATATATATATATATATATATATATATATATATATATATATATATATGTGTGTGTGTGTGTGTGACGGAAACGTGTTGGAAATGGTGGTCGGCAGTCTTCCAACTAGCAGGTGTCAGTGCTGGGCCACATATACTAAATTTAAATAAAAAAAAGAAAAAAAAAGAGTGACTGCTTGTCTGATAATCTGTGGTAAGGCAAGAAACACAAAACACAAAATATAATAAAATACTTTACTTTAATCTAGAAAACACAAAATAAAATAAAGACGATACCTTGGCTTTATATATAATATAATGTAAAAGAAAAATATATAAAATTATAACAAAGTGAAAAGGGGGGAACTGGTTACGTTAACAAAATAAAATGGTGCTGGGAATATATGCGCTAGCTAAGAACCTCTTATTTGATCACACGAGGTGGGTCAAATTCAGGTGTTCATAGCAGGAGCACGAGATATATTCTGGCTGGCAGAAATGCAAGGGACTCCAACAATAACTGGCGACGATTGTGATTGGCGAGGAACGGGAGTGGTGTGTTGGTTGGCGGCCAATGAGAACGCTGGACGGCCGCAAGTCGCTAGTTAGGCAGTTGAAGGGTTCGGCGCGTCGACCAGGTGTGCAGCAGGTGCTGGAGAGGGGGGAGGAGGGAGTTGAGGTGCATGTGGCTGTCTTGATATATACGTTTAGCCACTACAAAACGTATCTTGCATATTGTTGAGAACGTGATGAAATACGAAAATAGCAGGCTAAATCTCTGATAAGAGATTATCGTCACAACTCTCCCCCGAAGCCTGCTGTTCCGGGTGAGTCACGTTCACTGGAGGTAGAGTGGGAGGTGGAGCTGCCTCTACCTCATGCACTCTGGAGAGGGCGTCAGCGATGATGTTATCAGGCCCCTTGATGTAGCAGATCTTTAAATTGAAGCCTTGAAGATATAAAGCCCATCGCAGCAGACGTTGGTTATTAAATTGGGCTTGATGTAAGAATCTCAGAGGGTTGTGGTCCGAATAGATGGTAGTGGACCTAGCACCGTGCAGATATGGTGCAAAGTGTTGTAAGCTCAGGACGATGGAGAGTAGTTCCTTCTCTATAGTACTGTAGTTCTTCTGATGAGGCTTCAACTTGCAACTGTAGTAGCTGACAGGTAGAACCTCCTCGCCTCGCTGCTGCATTAAGACACTTCCGATGCCGGTACCACTGGCGTCGACATGGAGGATGAAAGGCTTCTTGATATCTGGTGAGGCGAGAATGGGATTAGAACAGAGGAGGAATTTGAGTTGTTCGAATGCAACGGTTTGCTCTCTGGTCCAATTATACCGTTGCTTGGGACTGGTTAAGGTGATTAATGGGGTTGCAACGGTGCTAAAATTCTTCACAAACCTACGGTAATAGGAAGCAAGACCAAGGAAGCGCAGGAGCTGCTTCCTGGTAGTAGGCTGTGGATACTGTTGGATTGCTTGAATGTGAATGTTTAACGGAGCCAGGCTGCCACTCCCTATAACATGACCCAGGTACCGCACTTTACCTTTCGCGAAGGTGGACTTGCCCAGATTGATGGTGAGGCCGGCTTTCAGGAGCTTGTAAAACAATCGTTGTAGCTGGAGCAGGTGTTCGCTCCAGGTGTTGGATGCTACCACGATGTCATCCAAATAGGCGTAGGTGTTGTCCAAGCCCTGGATGACGCGGTTGACAGCTCTCTGAAAGGTGGCTGGGGCATTGCAGAGTCCAAAGGGAAGGCGGTTGTACCTGTAGAGACCAAACGGGGTTATAAAGGCGGACAGTACCTTAGCTCGCTCCGTTAAACTCACCTGGTAGTAACCCTTGAGTAAGTCTACCTGAGACAGGTAGCGGGCATTACCAATGGCATCCAAAATGTCGTCTATCCTGGGTATTGGGTAGGCGTCCTTCACTGTGACCTGGTTCAACTTCCTATAATCCGTACACAGACGGATTTTGCCGTGAGGTTTGGGTACCAGGATGCATGGTGAGGCCCAGGGGGACTCACAGGGGGTAGCCAGTCCATGGTCCAAGAGATACTGTACCTCAGCCCGCATGACTTCCGTCTTGCTCGGGCTGATTCGGTAGAACGGTTGGCGAATCGGCTGGGTGTCAGGTAGCAGTTGAATGTCGTGCCGAGTCACAGTACACTCTTGGGGATCATCTCGAAACAACTCTTGATGTTCTCTGATGAGTTTGATTAGTGGAGCACTATTATCGTCCTGAAAATGATGGTGAAGGTTAGTAAGGATTTCTGAGTTAGAGAGCGCTGTCTCAGTGTCAGTGCTTTCGGAAGGAGAAGCAGGGAAGGTCTCACTGTGGCTGTATGGACCTGTAAATGAGGTGAAATTGGTTAACACAGTGGGAGGAACCCCATGGTAGGGCTTGAGTAAATTGATGTGGCACAGCTGGGTCTTCCGCCGCCTATCGGGGGTCTCGAGAACGTAGTTGAAGTTGTTCCGGCACTCCTTAACACGGTAGGGTCCTGAGAACCTGTTCTGTAAAGGAGAACCTGGGATAGGGAAATAGGCAAGCACTAAGTCTCCTGGTGTAAACTTCCTTACTTTACAGTGCTGGTCGTAACGAGTCTTCATCCTCTCCTGGGCTTTCTGTAGGTTGTTGCTGGCAAAGGAATGGACCCTCTCTAGAATGTGTCGGAGATTTTGAAGATACTGGGGCACATTCTGATGCTCACTGAAGGTGGCATCACGTAGAGAATCCTTGAAAGCCTTGAGAGGTGTACGGCACTTACGTCCGTAGAGCATCTCATAAGGAGATACTCCTAGTGACTCGTTGGGAAGACTTCTGAAAATACACATGATGAGATCAATTTGCCTATCCCAATCCTTTGAGGTCTCATTACAGAACTTTTTTAAGAGTGCCTTGATGGTTTGATGACTACGCTCGAGAGAACCCTGTGAAGCAGGATGATAGGGGCTGGACAGTACCTGTTTGATGTTGAACTCCTCCAGAGTCCGTTTGAAGAGATCACTGGTGAAGTTGGTGCCACAGTCGCTCTGAATCTCCCTCGGAAATCCATACTGGGTGAAGATTTTCAGTAGATTCTTCACCACTGTAGCAGCCGTAATATTTTTCACTGGAACTGCTATCGGAAATCTGGTGGTAGGACACAGGATGGTTAAGATATATGCATTGCCTGCACTGGTCCGAGGCAAAGGACCAACGCAGTCGATAATGAGCTTGTGGAACGGTTCCTCAGGCACCTGGATGGGTATCAGTGGTGCTCTGGGAATGGAAACGTTCGGTTTCCCGGCTAACTGACACACGTGGCATAATTTGACATGAGTTTTGACGTCGTTTACCATACCTGGCCAGTAGTAGTCTTGTCGAATTCCATGGTAAGTCTTGTTGAACCCGTAGTGTGACAAAGCGCCGTGGGCCAGGTGTAGAATCGTGGGCCGCAGGCTGGTAGGAATCACTAGTTGTTCAACGTCTGCCCAATCGTCCTCGTCCTTCAGTTTACTGGGTCTATACCTGCGATAGAGTATTTCGTTCTCCATAAAGAACCCAGGAACACTGTCGGATTGGGTTTCAGCCTGAAAGAATAATGGTGTCAAGGTAAGATCATCTCTCTGTAACTTACGGAACTCCACCGCGGTCAGGTTAGGGGGTAGTTTCGAAGGGTCCTGAGGGACAGCGGTAGCAGTAGAGTCAGCTGGCTGTGGTCGTGCAGCTTGAGCACGGGTGGTCACCATAACAGGAGGAGAACCTTCATCACTCTCTTGAACCTTTGCTGGAACATGTTCAAAAATCGGGTTATCCACCACAGAGTTGCTTACCTCGGATATGTCCTTGACGATCAGGTTGTTTGGTTGTTGGTCTTCTGCCAAGTCGTTGCCCAGGAGAAGTTGCACTCCAGGCATGGGAAAAGGCTTTTCCCTGACGGCGACTTGGACTTCACCGGTCACGAAGGGACAATCCAGGTAAACTCGGGCAAGTGGATAAGGAGTTGTAGCAGTAAGGTCAGTGATGAACACAGTCTCTCCTGTGTAGGCGACGTTGGGCACAGCTGATTTCAAGACGATCGATTGTAGAGCCGCTGTGTCCCGTAGGATCTTAAGTCCGAAACGTCCCTCTGAATCTGAACCGTGGGTAGAGATAGTTCCTGGATATAGATGCTTGGTAAAGAGAGAGAGATCATTAGCATGAACACCAACATTCATTACAGGCTTACCGGACTTAGGGTGAGTAGGTTTAGACTTAGGGGGTTCGATGTTACCTTTAGATTGGGACTTACCACATTTGTCAATGGTATGTCCATATAGTCGACAATACCTGCAGTACAGTTGAGAGGTACCTTGATCTGGGCTCGCTTTCTCGTAACTGTACCAAGACTTCTTGCTGGTAGGTTCTGGAGTCAGCCGGTGGATGAGGCTGTAAGTGTCAGCTGACTTCGCGCACTTCACTAAATCCGTCTCTTCCTTGTCTGCTAAGTATAGGCGGACAGGAGGAGGTACACGTCTCAAAAATTCTTCAACCAGTATGAGGTTGACAAGCTCTGAAAAAGTAGAGACATGTGCTGCCTCCAGCCATTTCATGAAATATCTTCGTTTGGTGTTAGCAAATTCTAAGAAGGTGGTGGTACTTGCCTTGACGTAGTCACGAAACTTTCGTCGATAGCTTTCGGTGGAGAGAAGGTAGGCGTCCAACACAGCTTGTTTCAGGGTGTTGTAGTCGTTTTCCGAAGCCAAAGTGCTGAGTGTGACTGCTGCTCTACCTGTTAAATGTACTCGGAGAAGGGTAGCCCATTGGTCGTCAGGCCAATTAAGTTGATCAGCAAGGGTCTCAAAAGTGGTAAAAAACACATCAACCTCCGTTTCGAGGAACGGGGGCATTAACTTACTTGCATGGGAGATATTGAAACTGGGAGGAAGACTAGCTGCCGCTTGTTGGAGTTGAGCTTGGTGTGCAGCGTCCCTCGTGAGTTCTCGGTTACGACATTCTAGCATTGCTTCTGCCTGTCGTTTGTCGTGGTCACGTTGCATCTCGAGTCGCTGTTGGTATAAGGCCAACTCACGTTCACTTTCTTCCTTCTTCAGTGCGGCCTCTCTGTCACTTTCTTCTTTCTTCAGTGCGGCCTCCCTTTCCTTGAGTTGGATTTCTCTTTCTTGTTCTTCCTTTTTTGAGGGCAGCTTCACGCTCTTTTTCTTCCATTCTGAGGGCAGCTTCTTCCTTTCTGAGGGCAGCTTCACGTTCTCTGATTGCAGCTTCACGCTCTCGGATTGCAGCTGCTTCCTGTTGTTGCTGTAGCTCGATCTTGGCAAGTTCCAATTTGAGCTTTATCGCTCTCAAGTCATCCTTATCTGAAATAATGTACTGTTCATGAGTAGAAGAATCTATAATACCTTCATCAGCAAGGTGATCCAGTATCATATTATTAATGGCAAATTTGTTGGCTCCATCAGGAACTTCCAAGTGATACTCATGTGCAAGAGTTAACAAATCGACCCTCTTAGCGTGACGTAAGGTCCCTATTTCACCTTCTGGATCTGTTTTGAATGCTTGTAGGCGGAACATTGTGAAAATATAGCAAATATAGGAGATACGAATATATAGTGAGAATATGGTGAATGTCAGAAACAGGAAACGTGGCAACTGATACCTATCCTGTGGGGAATTATTAATAATTAAAGTAATTCAAGATGGTAAATGAATAAGGTCGCGCAGGAAATCTTGTACCTGGTACTCACTGTGGGAGGATAAGGCAAGAAAATCCTACTAATTAGTGAAAACTGAGTTTAAAATACAAGTGAAACACTAAATGGCTTCAAAATAAATGAGGTAGTCCAAAAAATGTAGTCATACCTTGCCAAGTCACTATAGAACATAAGCAAAGGTACCCACTGAAATTGAATATGGTATTTACAGAATTAGCGAACTTTGTGCTCAAAAGAAAGAACGCCAATTCCTACCTTAGGTAAATACCATCAGTCTGACCGACGAGTAGGGGTGCGAGTGTCAACTGGTGACGAGAACTATCGGCGAGGTCCCAATTCGCCAATAATAGTTCGTGCTAGAGGATCTAAAGCCCTCTTTTCCTCCTAGAGTCGGATTGCAGGACTTAGGTGCTATTGACCCGGAGACAGACCACAGTACCAGGGTACCTATGTGATAATCTGTCAAAAGTGAGAAATATCTGGGGAAAAAGATGTTAAACACGGATAATAACACGGAAGGGGGAGACGACCAATTAAGAGTATGACTGCGGCCTACAGTCACCACGTAATCCAAAGTTGTCTCACTCTCACCATATGCTATTCCCGTAATGCACAATATACACAGCACCATAGAAATAAAAAATGATTAATGTAAATAATGGAAGCAAGGGAAATGAAAGCCAAGTATGCTTACCACAATTACCAATACCTGAGTGAAGCTCCGTGGACAGGCCCCCATTTATATGTGACGGAAACGTGTTGGAAATGGTGGTCGGCAGTCTTCCAACTAGCAGGTGTCAGTGCTGGGCCACATATACTAAATTTAAATAAAAAAAGAAAAAAAAGAGTGACTGCTTGTCTGATAATCTGTGGTAAGGCAACACGAAAAACAAATATAACAAAATACTTTACTTTAATATAGAAAACACAAAATAAAATAAAGACGATACCTTGGCATATATATAATATAATGTAAAAGAAAAATATATAAAATTATAACAAAGTGAAAAGGGGGGAACTGGTTACGTAACAAAATAAAATGGTGCTGGGAATATATGCGCTAGCTAAGAACCTCTTATTTGATCACACGAGGTGGGTCAAATTCAGGTGTTCATAGCAGGAGCACGAGATATATTTGCTGGCAGAAATGCAAGGGACTCCAACATAACTGCACCCAGCAAACACAAATCTTAGGGGAGGAAAACGTTGTCTACTCTTCCCATAGGCGTGGAATGATTTACATTGAGAATGGTGCAGGAGAGCCTTTGAGAAACTTTTAATCAAAAAATCCAAAAACATAGGTTTTATAATAAATGTTTCTACAACTATTTTGTTCCTAATGTATTACAAATAGTTTTTACATGTTTAAATATAAAATTATGGTGTTTTTGTAAAATTCATTAATAAATTGTGAATGATATTTATTGCTGAGTGAAACCTTCACAATCATTTACTTATATATATGATCAGAAAAAAGTAGTTT
>WNGS01030238.1:0-11814 GCA_020271785.1 Procambarus virginalis
CCTAAAATGGCCGATGAAAGTGAAAAGGTTTGTAACGTTATGAACCTTGACTTTTTAATCCTTTAACTTTAGCAAACTTTTTAATAGAAAGGAAAGGATAATAAAACTTTAAAAATAAAAGTATCAGGTAGAGGAAGGTTAGAAGCAAGGGAATGAATTAGTTTGAAAAAAGGCTCGAAAACTGTAAGAAGATAAAATATTGCAGTAAAAAGAGACAGGGCAAAGCTAAGGCGGATGACATTTCTAAAGAAAGTTAGGGTTAGAAATACAGCACCAAAGTCTGGACTAAGGATCGTTTTGGATATCAGGGCCGATTCAACATGACAGCGTCTGTGAGGTTTTTTAGGCAGAATGGATTATTCTAAAACACAAATCTACTGGATGATTAGACTAGAGATAAGGGGAATAGATTAAGGGTTTGCAATTCGGGAGCAGGAATTCGTGATATTTTTAACAACATGAATGATATTATGGCTGGAAATTGGAACAAACATTGGAACAAGTATCAGTGGAATTGATGTAGGACGAGTTAGAAGTGAGGATCTGATAGAGAGATTTAAGACAGCCGTACTTTAGTTAGAAGCAAGGGAATCCTGATCATATGCGGCATTCTTCCAAGAAGGGGAGTTTCACTGGTTTCATTTGCCGTCTGGAGAAAATATTGTAAATCAAATCCAATATCATTCATTGATAACTGGAACACTTCCCTATGGAAATACATTATGCTCGGAGGGTGCATTTACTATGGTTGAACTGCTTTTGGGGGGTTTTAACTGGTACTATTTGTCACGGGGGGTGGGCCGGGCTCTGCTAGCACTCGGCTGCTAGGGGCTCGAAAGGCCGAATACTCAGCCCCTCCGACTCCCGGGATTCACCGGAGTCTCCTTGGTCCCACAGGAGAGGACCAGCAATGCCCACCTCCGCAGGTCTTTGCTTCCACCACTGAAGGGGTGCCACTGACTCACCCTGGAAGCCCTTCAGTCAACCACGGGGAAACTGCTATCAGCAATTCCGGCCTAGACCCGTGGAGGAGTGAAGGAAGACTCGGGCTTACTTTGTAACAATGACCTCCCTGAGTCTTGCCTGCCGGACAAAGAGGTTGCAGGAACTCCTTTCCCGCCTGTCTTCTCTATCTTTTCCTCAACAAGGTCGCCAGCTGGGTTATTATATCTGCACCCCAGCGATGCAGTTCAGTGGGTGTATATATGTTGTCTGTTGCCAGAGTGTTGCTACTCCCAAGACAATAAGAAATTCTATAGGGAACGTGATGTCCCCTAAATGGTACTATGATAACCCTCGTGTATGCTCAATAGAGAAATTTTGCAATGGAGGCACACTTAAACACAATAGTAAAATGTGTGAATTTACTGACACGAATTACATGATCACACATTATGATTACAAGTGATACAAGGAAATGAAAATAATAATAATAACTCTGGAGATTGTCAGCAACTCTTCTCTCACGTTCTCCAGGCTCCTTCAACTGGGCAGATAGACAGGAGTCACACTCTCTCACAGAAGGGCCTCTTCACCACGTCGGCTCCTCTTCTTCACTGTCCTGCCATCCACACACACTGTCCTCTCTGACAGTCCTGGACATAAGCTGCCCTGCAGCCTATTCTGCTACTAAAGCATTAATATCCTATTTCCACATATATAAGTGAATATAATGGCCTATCTAGCCTACTCTCACAAAGGGGTAATGGGAGGGAAAATGATCTACCTTAACAATCCTTGGCTCACGACGCCTGTCCCTCGATGGTGTGAGGGTCCTATGCTTCCTGAGTCGATCCTCGGTGATCCAGGAACGTTCCCACAGGTCCTCAGGTGTCGTGAAGCCTTCGCGTCTTCGCCGTTCCAATCCCTGGGGTTCAGCTATCCCAATCCTGGTCCATCAATGGGCGCTGAGCTAATCGCCATATTCGCACACACGTTCCTTCCACAAGGTACTGCTTCTCGTCCTAGGAACGGTGTCGTCCCTCCAACACCCTCAGTGGATGTGACCCAGTCACAGCTATGCCTGCCCGCCACACCTTTCAGGCCCTCAACGTCACGCGTCGCCGCCCAGCGTCGTCACCGACAATTCTCCAAGTTTGGCACTTCTCTGCCCACTCAACTTGGTTCCTTTTTGCTTCCCAGAAGCGCGGGGCCTCCTATGTATCAGGTGGGCTGCGATGGCTAGCTCTAATCCACTGAGAAAGGCCTGTTTAGCCTCCAATCCTTGAGAGCTGACAGAGGAGCGTCCTCTCCCCTTCGCTGTCAGGTCAAATCTGACGTTGGCGCCGCCCGGGACACTCGGTGACGTCACGGCGGGCTCTAATTGGTCGCCCGTGACCCGAGTCATCCAATCCGCACACGGCTAGCGTCCATTCCAAAACGTCATATCTGCAGTAGGGGATACTCTTTCATTTATATCCGGGCGCCTCTTTCCCCTTACCTACAGACTTATAATGTAAGTTTCTCCCTGTAGGGAGAGTCGATATGACTCTTATAGCAGGCAACGAAAGAGATAGGAGAGGGCACCGTAACATACCCCTCCCCTTAAAATAAGAGTCATATCGGTTAGTGAATCCGGGAGAGGGCATCTGCTACCACATTCTCCCTTCCTTTAATGTGCCTGATTTCTAGCCAGTACTCTTGTAACAGTAGGGCCCATCTTGTCAGCCTTTGGTTCGTGTTCTTCATCCTGTGCACGAACGTCAAGGGGTTATGATCGGTGAACACTTGCACCGGTCTAGTACCTCCACCCACATAGACGTCGAAATGTTTCAGTGCCAGGATCAGGGCTAGGGCTTCCTTTTCCACTGTACTATAAGCCCTCTGGTACTTTTCGAATTTCTTTGAGTAGAATGCTACTGGACGGTGAACTCCGTCCTTCTCTTGAGCTAACATGGCTCCAATCCCCACGTCGCTAGCGTCGACGTACAAGATAAAGTTCGACTCGAAGTCGGGCGAAATCAGCACTGGCGCTTCGGTTAATAACTGCTTGGTCTTCTCGAAGGACTCCTGGCATGCTTCCCCCCACCTCCATCTAACGTTC
Source organism: Procambarus virginalis (assembly GCA_020271785.1). Taxonomy (NCBI): domain Eukaryota; kingdom Metazoa; phylum Arthropoda; class Malacostraca; order Decapoda; family Cambaridae; genus Procambarus; species Procambarus virginalis. The sequence continues at coordinate 3,044 of WNGS01030238.1, forward strand.
TTAGATAGCAATTCAGTCAGAGGGTGTGCCACTGTCGAGAAGTTCTTGCAAAATCCTCTGTAGTATCCGATCATCCCTAAATATCGTAACAATTCTTTTCTCGTCCTGGGATTCGGATATTCTTTGATTGCCTTCACTTTATGGTCTACCGGAGTCACCTTCCCTTGACCCACGATGAAACCTAAGTATTCTAATCGGGCCTTACCGAATTCGCTCTTGGCCAGATTTACCGTCAGGTTCGCTTCTTCCAACCGTTGGAATAACTCCGTCAGTCGACTCATGTGTTGTTTCCAGCTATCGGCGTACACCACAATATCGTCTATATACACGGCGCAACCGTCCATCCCTCTTAGCACTTCGTTCATCATCCTCTGAAAACAACTTCCACTGTTCTTCATACCAAACGGAAGTACCTTATACTGGTACAATCCGTCTGGAGTAGCAAACGCTGAGATCTTTCTCGCACTCGGAGACAAAGGGATTTGATAGTATCCTTTCAGCAGATCGACCTTGGTAACAAACCTTGCGTTTCCCACTTGGTCGACGCAATCACTTATTCGGGGCATCGGGTGAGAATCCGACACGGTTATGGAATTCACTTTGCGATAGTCGGTGCAAAAACGATAGGATCCATCACTCTTCTTGACCAGCACACAGGGCGAGCTCCACTCACCATTGCTGGGCTCAGCGAGATCATTCGCTAGCAAATATTCCACCTCCTGTCGCATGATCTTCCTCTTTTCAGGACTCACCCGATAAGCGCTCTGCTTGATTGGCTTTCCTTCGCGCACGTCCACTTCGTGCACCACACTCTTGTGCCGTCTGGGCACATCCGTGAAGAGCGACTTGTTCCTTCGTATCAGCGTCACTAGATCTCTCCTTTTCCCTTTATCCAGATGACGCAGCCTCTCTTCTAGATGTACCAAACTCTCTGTGTTTGACAGGCGTGTACCATCGGCGCGGGCCCACTTTCTTTCCTCTGCTGGCAACACTTGGCTCATCTCCATACACAGAGCCAATTTCCCTTCCTGGGACGGTGTTGCTCCCTTCACTCCCGAACTCTCTTGCTCCTCTGGGAAGTATGGCTTCAAACGATTGATATGACATACCTGTGTCTTGTTAGGGCGATTCGGCTTACTGATCTCATAACTTACAGGACCCACACGGCGAACAACCGAGTATGGACCACCAAAGCGTGATTCCGTCACTCTACCTCTCCCAGGTAGCAACATCATCACTCTGGCTCCTGCCTCGAACTCCCTCGGGACAGCCTTCTTGTCGTACCAGATCGACATCTTCTCTTGAGCTGTCTTCAGGTGATCAGCAGCCAGCTCCTTCGCCGTTTTCAACCGTTCGTGGAATCTCCGCACATACTCTTCCACTGTCACTAATGTTTTCCCCGCCGTCAACTGCTCCTTCAGCATCGATAACGGGCTCCTTACCTCGTGTCCAAACACTAGCTGGAATGGAGAGAATCCCAGAGACTCAACAATAGCATCTCGGATCGCAAACAGGGCTGGACAGACAGCCTCATCCCATTCCGCTCCCTGTTCTGCACAATACACCCTTAAGATGGTCTTCAGAGTGGAATGGAACCTCTCAATCGCTCCCTGCGATTGAGGTCTATAAGGAGACGATCGTAGTTGGGCTATTCCCCAGCTTGCCATAGCTTGCCTAAACCACTTCGACTGGAAAACGCTTCCACAGTCGGACTGGATCTCCTTGGGCACACCTACCCAAGCAAAGAACCGCTGAAGGTGTCCCATGACGCATCTCGATGTCACCTTCCGCACTGGGATCGCCTCTGGAAATCTCGTCGAAGCACACATGATAGTCAATAAGTAATTATTCCCTTTTCTGGTCTTAGGTAGTGGTCCCACGACGTCGATTATTAGGCGTTCAAACGCCTGGCCGAACGCCGGAACTGGAACCAAAGGTGCTTTCGGGATTGCAGGGACGTTCTTTCCCGCTCTCTGGCACGGGAAACACGTCTTGCAAATTCTTCTTACATCCGCGTCCATGCCCGGCCAATAAAAATGTTCCCGAAGCCTGCTTAAAGTCTTGGTCACTCCCAAGTGACCCGCGGGATCCACTGAGTGTGCAAGCTTCAGTACCGCGTTTCTGTACCGCGCCGGCATCACCACCTGACGCCTCACTCTCAGCACATCATCACCCGCTTCTTCCCTAACCGGTCTCCACTGCCTCATTAACACTCCCTTCTCCACGAAGAAGTGAGTTGGTGACTCGGGTCCGGCGAGACCTCCTTCAGCCTCCCGTACCAACTCAGGAAACTCTTCCCTTTGCAGCTCACCTAGACGGGTGCGGTCAATGCCTAGAGGACTGGTGAGAGTAACTTGGACACTCCTATCCGACCCTTCCTCACCTGTCGCTTTTCCTCTGGCCTCCTCTCGGAACAAATGATCGAGCCCCAGGTCACCCGGCATGTTCTCTTCGGCGTGACTGGATCCGCTCACATCATCTTCCCTCACGTCTCGTCCCGACGTCACCGCGCATACCGGAAATGCCACTCTCGCAATTTCCGTTTCGCCACTGCTGGCGCCCGTCCTGCTGCTCTGTCGATAGGGTTCTATACACTCCTCACTTTTAATCAAATTCGGGAGAACACATCCCCCACAGGAGTCGTTCCCTAGGATCACCTGAGCTTCCATCCTGGGCAGTAGAGCACAGACCCCTACTACAAGAGTCTGACAACCATAGTCTGAATTAAGAGTCACCTTATGAAGGGGCATCCTCACTTGTCCCCCCAACGTCCTTATCAGGGCTTCCCCTGTACTGGAACGTCTGTAGTCCTCGGGGAAGAGGGATTCACTAACAAGGGTGAAGTCGGATCCAGTGTCCCTCAGCATCCTTGCTGGCACAGGATCAGCTCCTCTTATCTTCACCGTCCCCTCACACACAAAGGGGTGAATCCTCTTCTCCCTTATCACTGGCATATCACCTGAATTATCGTTGGCTTCTTCGCTTCCTATCCTCGCGAAAGCCACGTTTCCACCGTGCCTGGGGCGACCGCACTCCCTTGCGAAGTGTCCTCGTCCCCCACAGTTGTAACACCGACCACCTCTCCTGGGCGACCCTCTACTAGTCACCCTGGTAGCACCAACGGTAGAGGTTCCCTGGGTCCTCCTAGGACTCCCCGTCGTCGGTTCCCGGGCAGCGGCACTCGCTCCCGAGCTAGGTCCACTGCTCACAGCTTGGGGCTTCCTTCCCGCGTCCCTTGAGCTCTTGAACCGGGTTACTTCATCGGGCACACTACTCTTGGGAGAGTCCCCACCCGTCCTCGCTCCTCCTGAACTCCTAAAGTTCCCTCCCGACCTGGGGTAAGGCGAGTGTCTGGGCGGCCCCTCCCTCCTGAGATGTAGTGCCTCTTCCAGCATGTCGGCTCGGTCCGCTGCAGCCTTTAGGTCCTTAATACCTGCTTCTCTCACCCTTACTCGCAACTCTGGATGGAGCACTGACATAAACTTCTCCATCACTATCAGTCGTTTGATATCATCCGCCGACTCCGCTTCCTCCGCCTTCAACCACCGTAGGAACTTCCGTTCCATATCCCTGGCGGTCTCGGCGTAAGACTTTCCCGACGCTCTTGTACACTCTCTGAACCGCTTCCGGTACATCTCCGGAGTCAGCCGGAATGAGTGGAGCACCGCATTCTTAATTGCGTCGTAATTAGCACACTCTTCTAGGTCCAGCATGTTGTAGGCTTCCCGGGCCTCACCAGTCAACCTGCCCTGGACCAGAGCAGCCCAATCATCTTCTGGCCACTCCTTCAGAGTTGCTATCCGTTCAAAGTGTTCGAAGAACGCCTCAGCTTCTTGTGGTTCGAACGTAGGTAAGTCACGTTCCCTTACCTTGAAGTCATCCCGCCGTGCAGGTAGTGCGGGCAGACCACGCTCAATGCGACACAATTCGACTTCTTTCTTTGCCTTTATCTCCTCCAGTCGCAGTCGTCTCTCTCCTTCTTCTCGCTGCAGCCGTGCTTCTCGCTCACGCTCCTCTCGCTGCATTTGCGCTTCTCTTTCCTCTCGCCTCAGCTGGGCTTCCAGTTGCATCTTCATTATTTCCAGTTGCAGGCTCCTCTTACTACAGCTGGACCTTCCACTGCTCCCATGTTCACTGTGAATTCCCTCCACACTGGTAGGCGCTTGGGGTGGCTCTAGTCGGGACGGTTCACCTTGCGACGGCTCTTCTCGGGACGGATCTCCTTGAGATGGCTCCTCTCCCGTCGCCTCCTCTCGAGCTGTGAGCTGTGCCATGATCTCTATCCTTCGCTCTGCAACCTTAGTCGTCCTCAACCTGATCCCAAAGTGGTTTGCCACTTGTTGGAGCTGGGCCTTGGTACACTCTTCCAAAATTCTCTCGTCCCTTGTGTCAATAAATTTCTTTACTTTATCCTCCTCCATCTCTATATCGTCGGGCATACACGACAGCACAGACAAGTTAGTAGGTACTAATTTCACTGTTTCAGTCCCTTAGCTGGTTGGGTAACAGTACTCTGAATTCACTGGCCACACTGTATTTGTACCCTGGCAACACTGTCGTGAAATCTTGGGCACCACTGTAGCTTGATCAACACACCTTTGGCAACACTGTAGCTTGATCAACACACCTTTGGCAACACTGTAGCTTGATCCACGCTTCCTGGCGAAGTCTCCAGTTCTTGGCTACTGTGGTTCGAGTCCTGTCACGGTCGCCAAGATTATATATTTTTTATTAGACCTATTTATGCGTTTTACTTCTCTTGGATTCGACGGGTATGCGGTTCCATGGATTTATAACACTAATACAAATACAAATACAAATATAAATACAAATACAAATACAAATATTTATTCAGGTAAAGTACATACATACAGGGTGAGATACAGAAGTTGATGGATTTATAGATAGAGCTAGTACATACAATGCCTAAAGCCACTATTACGCAAAGCGTTTCGGGCAGGAAAAACACTAAGACTAAAACTTAATACTAATTGAGATTAAAGTATAAATTGTGTTGAGAAAAAATAAGAAAAAACAGTTGGTATACTCTCCAAAATCAGATATTATGTACCTAAGAACATAAGAACAAAGGCAACTGCAGAAGGCCTATTGGCCCATACGAGGCAGCTCCTATTTATAACCACCCAATCCCACTCATATACATGTCCAACCCATGCTTGAAACAATCGAGGGACCCCACCTCCACAATGTTATGCGGCAATTGGTTCCACAAATCAACAACCCTGTTACTGAACCAGTATTTACTCAAGTCTTTCCTAAATCTAAACTTATCCAATTTATACCCATTGTTTCGCGTTCTGTCCTGTGTTGATACTTTCAATACCCTATTAATATCCCCTTTGTTATGTCCATTCATCCACTTGTAAACCTCTATCATGTCACCCCTAACTCTTCGCCTTTCCAGTGAATGCAAATTAAGCTTTGTTAATCTTTCTTCATATGAAAGATTTCTAATTTGGGGAATTAACTTAGTCATCCTACGCTGGACACGTTCAAGTGAATTTATATCCATTCTATAATATGGCGACCAAAACTGAACTGCATAATCTAAATGGGGCCTAACCAGAGCAAGATATAGCTTGAGAACCACACCAGGTGTCTTGTTACTTACGCTGCGATTAATAAATCCGAGTGTCCTATTTGCCTTATTACGAACATTTATGCATTGATCCTTTTGTTTTAAATTCTTACTAATTATAACTCCCAGATCCCTTTCGCAATCCGACTTCGCAATCTCAACACCATCTAGCTCGTATCTTGTAACTCTATCATCATTACCTAGCCTCAGAACTTTACATTTATCAGCATTAAACTGCATCTGCCAGTCCTTTGACCATTTCAAAACCCTATCTAGATCAACTTGAAGTGATAGTGAGTCCTCCTCCGAATTAATTTCCCTACCGATTTTCGTATCATCGGCAAATTTGCAAATGTTGCTACTCAAACCTGAATCTAAATCATTTATATATATTATAAACAACAGAGGTCCCAAGACAGAGCCTTGAGGCACTCCACTTACAACATTTTCCCACTCTGACTTGACTCCATTTATACTAACTCTCTGTTTCCTTTGGTATAGCCATGCCCTAATCCAGCTTAATATAGCACCCCCAATACCATGAGCCTCTATCTTTTTAATCAGTCTTTCATGTGGCACTGTATCGAAAGCTTTGCTAAAGTCAAGGTACACAACATCACAATCCTTACCACTATCAACTGCCTCAACTATGCTAGAATAAAAAGATAACAAATTTGTTAAACATGAACGGCCATTTATAAAACCATGTTGCGACTCAATTATTAATTTATGTTTTTCAAGATGAAGACGAATTTTATTTGCTATTATAGATTCGAGTAACTTTCCCACAATAGACGTTAGGCTAATTGGTCGATAGTTAGACGCAAGTGATCTATCTCCTTTCTTAAAAACTGGTATCACATTAGCAACTTTCCAAAACTCTGGCACTGTGCCTGACTCTATTGATTTATTAAATATGATTGACAGTGGGTCACAAAGCTCCTCTTTGCATTCTTTCAGCACTCTGGCAAACACTTCATCCGGCCCTGGGGATTTGTTTGGTTTGAGTTTTACTATTTGTTTAAGAACATCCTCCCTGGTAACTGCTAAACTCGTCAACCTGTCCTCGTCCCCACCCACATAGACTTGTTGGGCTGAAGGCATATTGTTAAGTTCCTCTTTAGTAAATACAGATACAAAATATTTATTAAAAATACTACTCATCTCTTCATCACTATCTGTTATTTGACCTGTCTCAGTTTTTAATGGACCTATCCTTTCCCTAGTCTTAGTTCGATATAACTGAAAAAACCCTTTAGGATTTGTCTTTGCTTGCCCTGCTATACGAACTTCATAGTTTCTTTTTGCTTTCCTTATCTCTTTTTTAACATTTCTAACTAGTTGTACGAATTCCTGTTCTAAAGTGACCTCCCCATTTTTAATCCTCTTGTACCAAGCTCTCTTTTTACCTATAAGATTCTTCAAATTCTTTGTTATCCACTTTGGGTCATTAGTAATCGATCTATTCAATTTGTGTGGTATACTACGTTCCTGTGCTTTGTTTAGAATATTCTTAAATACGTTATAAATTGAATCTACATCGAAATCCCCATTTACATCACCTATCGCTGGGTTCATGTCTCGCTCCAAGACCGGCCCACACCCCATACCCAAGACTTTCCAATCAATTTGACCCAAAAAATTTCTTAGGCTATTAAAATCAGCTTTTCGAAAATCTGGCACTTTAACAGAATTTTCTCCTACAGGTCTATTCCATTCTATGCCAAATCTGATTTCTTTGTGATCACTGTTCCCTAGCTCACTCCCTATTTCGATGTCATTAATTTGTGTTTCCCTGTTAGTTAACACTAAATCTAAAATATTATTTTCCCGTGTTGGTTCCTTAATGTGTTGCGTAAGAAAGCAATCGTCAATTAATTCTAGAAAATCTTCTGCTTCACTATTCCCTGTTTTGTTCAACCAGTTTATTCCACTCAAATTAAAGTCACCCATGACATAAATACTGTTAGATCTAGATGCCCTAGATATTTCATCCCATAGATGCTTTGCTTCCATTCTGTCTAAATTTGGTGGCCTATATATAACTCCAATTATAATATTATTTGCTTTTTCGTTTAATTCTATCCAAATAGTTTCTGTGTGTGGCTCAGTTTTGATTCCCTCTTTGAGACTACATTTCAAATTGTCCCTAACGTATATGGCTACTCCACCACCTCGTCTAATATATCTATCTGTGTGAAATAGTTTAAATCCATTTATTTGATATTCGGCTAATAGTTCTCTATTATCAACATTCATCCACGTTTCGGTAAGTGCAATAATATCTATTTTTTCTGTGCAGACAAGAGCATTTAATTCGTTAATTTTATTTCTTAGACTTCTACTGTTTGTGTAATATACCCTAAGTGAATTGTTATTTTGAGGCCCTTCTCTTTCCCTGATCATTTTGCCAATTCCTTTCTCCCGCAAACACATACTTTTATTACTCCTTCCTCCAAATCAATTCCCATACCTCTATCTACTAACAGTTTAAACCCAAACAAACACCTCTAACCACTTCTTCCAACGAGTTTGCAACAGCAACAACCCCAGCTCTCGATAGATGCACCCCATCCCGAGCATACATTTCATTTCTTCCATAGAAGTGTTCCCAGTTGTCTATATAAGATATTGCATTAGATTTGCAATATCTTTCCAGCCTGCAATTGACACCAAGTGCCCTCGACATCCATTCATTTCCCACTCCCTTTCTTGGAAGAATGCCACATATGATCGGGATTCCTCCCTTGCTCCTAACTAATTCTATTGCTGTCTTGAATTTCAGTATTAGTTCCTCACTTCTAACTCTCCCAACATCATTACCCCCTACACTAATACAAATAATGGGTTTCAGGTCATTTTCGGTATGACAACATTATTGCGTGTTTTCATTGTGTGGGCAACACTCCACTTAGGAATGACTTGTTAAACAGGTGGAGTGTTTTTTTTTTTTTTAAACAGAGCAAGTACAGCGTACAGAGTACCATATATCAGGAAAGCACAGAAGAAAATGAACACCAAGAATAACAACAACACAAATTACAAGTAACAAGATCAACATATCACAAAAGTGAAAACAAAGAAAAACACATAAGAACACACACACAAAAACAAAAGCAGCACTACCCAGATGGGGCGCGCCAAAAGCGTCAGTAATGACAAAAGCACACAA